>JAJOOS010009406.1:0-24658 GCA_029582725.1 Solanum chiquidenum | reverse complement strand
GCATTTCTTTCAGCTGTCTCTTTAATTCCGCGCCTGAACATCTCTCCTGCAAAATATGATAAAAACACATAAAAACCAATACAAAAAGGCCCTAGACAGACACAACTTGTAAGTGAAATGTATTAGAAATACCGTAAACTCACAGTATATCAACTGCTACACAAGACTCAATCATGAATGCACAAAAAAAGACTCAACTTACTTATGCAAAGATCAATTGTACACTCAAAGACTCAAGTTGTGACTCACCATTATCAAAGAATCTCAAGCTCACATTACTCTCTTCAAATGCAAGTTCAAGCTCAACAAATGTGATCAAATGCCCTCACATAAAGAATGATTCCATATTTACACACAATGGTTCACAATTTAAAATTTCGGAAACAAATGCAACGCTCACACTCTCAAAGATGAACACAATGCATGACTTCACCCACAGGTTTGCCCGTATTTTCCAACCAATATTTGTTTCAACTAACCCAAGATCAAAAAGGTCTTTTTAAGGATTGTAACGGGGCTGGGTGCAAAGAAATGATCATTTACACTCAATGGTTGTATTCCTTATGAAATGTGGTGTGAACAACTCGTTCTTCCCTTTTTTTCATCATTTTCATTCGTGCTCACAAGTCATCCCATTATCCACTTTCCATGGACTGTTCGAAACCCATTTCTTTTTGCATTTTCACAACTTTTTTCTGCAACCCTTTTTTTCGTTCTTTTTCTTTTTTATTCTTTTCTTCTTCTTTTTTTCATATGGAGGGGTTCCATTTTTCCCAAAACCATGGGTCAAAGGGGACTTTCTTGCACTCTTTGATTTACTTTCTCTTTTCACCACCAACGTAGGCCAAAAGACCTAAGTTGGCTATTCAAACTAACCACAATTCATGAGGATTATGGGTAATGAATCAATAAAAGGTCACAATGTCATCAAGTTTCTTCCAAGAAAAGGTTAAGGCTCAAAGGGTGCTCAAGCTGGGTTCACACACTCACAAGGTAAGCCACAAAAAGATGTATAATGTCAACTTGTTTCACACTTTTCAAAGTTGCCTAAGATCATATGAAGAGATTGCATCACTTAGTCAACCGGACTAACGGGGCAAATTCTTGGTGTCATCATGCATAGTTCACAGTAAGCACATCACACAAGGCATTGACACCAATGACAAACAATACTCCACACCTTCGCTAGTGTGCAATGTTAATTACAAGAGACTCAATTTGATACTTGGCCAGTCACAACGAGATTCAAAAAGTTCACATATTGCCTATGCAACTTCATTTTGCCTCATCGTAGCCGCACATTAATGTTTGTTCGATTGAGAGCTCTATTCAAGTCACCGATATTGATCAAAATTAATACTTAAATTTCCAAAGGAACAGCCACATTCAAAACAAATAAGAGTTGGCAATTTTTTTTCCGGAAGGGTCAAAAGTCATTTATAATTAAAAACACGGAGCCACAAACTCAAACATTCCACAAAAAGCAGTGTACAACACAATTTCACCTCAAAACCCAATCTATAAACCAACATAGAGAGTCACAAAATCACAAAAGGTGGGCCTCACCCCAGCACAAATAAAACATTTTCCCTTAAATGCAAACAAAAATATCCAAAAGTGAAACAAAGTACGACAGACAGGGAGGTATAGAGGGGGTCCTATCTACACAGTAGCTCCATCTGTCTAAGTATCAGTGCCCAATGCATCACTCTGGTCCTGGGTCTTAGTACCTGGAGTCACATAAGAAGAAACAACAGTACCAAACCAACTAGGAGCTGCCAAGGGTGTATCCGCCAAAAAGGCCTGCACAACTGTATAGAATCCCGGGACCCATAAAGGAATATAGGGGCCTCGGGGAGTAGTCTCCCTGTTAAAAATGGGCCTCTTTACCTTGCCTTTATCTCTAGGTGGAGGTTCTTGTCTTCCCTTCTTGGGAGGATTTGAACCCTCCTTCATTTATTGTGATATCCCGTGCTCTGTTCTTGGGTGGCATGACAATATTGGTCTTGACCATATCTTAGACGCCGATTAAAGTGATATTGAAATTCTAGGCGGCAATATAATCCAAATCCGAGCAAAAATCAATGACTAAAATACTCTTAAAGTGTGAAAATATGTCAACTAGAGTGCGGGTGTGATTTTGGGAAGATAAAAAGTGAGGGAAAGGGAAATAGTTTGAAACTTTTGAACCTTTGACCTTATAAACCATCCAGTTCTCGCTTAGTTGACAATGTTAGTCGTGCTCGCTTACCCACTCGGTGATCGTCCGAGTGGTCACTTACCTCATCGTGTTTTACAGGACCTCCAGTTAATGTGGGTGTACAAACGGCGGATTAAGTTGAGATCGCCAACGCGGTCGACGATTCACCAATCTTCTCCTAGGCTCGCCAAGTTTTACAGACTCTAATTTGAATATGTCTTGAGGCAAACAACAGATTAGGTCAGGCTCGGCGAACTCTTCGGTGATGCACTAACTGGATCATTTGCTCGCCAACCTGAACATTTCAACAACTTTCCCACTTCGACCTACACAAACAACATACCATTATTTCTTAAAGAAAAAATAAAATGATAGGACCTTGGGTTGCCTCTCAAGAAGCACCTTAGTTAACTTCGTGGCACAACACACGTCCACACTAAAACCTCCTTCTTGGGGTTAGCCATAGTATCACTAGGCAACCCCTCTTTCGGTTGTAAGTCGAGACACGACAACACTTGGTTTATCCGGGCGTCTTGTAGCTGAATAATCATGGAATGGGAGGTTGTCATTTGATCAAGCATTAAGACATTCTCTTTTATCTTATTCAACATTCTATCTTGTTCTTCGATTTTGTGTAGAATAAGTGAGAGGACTTCTTTATTTTGTCCACCCCCTTGTTGTTTTATCTTTTGACACTCGTGAGTGGGAAGGTGAATGGCTTCTTTTTGGACTTTACTTCCAATTTCATGACCTTCTTGGACAAGACATCCAGCTGAGTCAACAATGCATCCCATTCTTTTTCTTTCTTTGTTTCCTTGTTTGTTTTAACCATGCCATCAAGGATTTGGGCAACTACTTCATAGGGTTGTTGTACCAAAAAACCTGCAACAAGTTGGTCAACAACGCTTCTATTTTCGGGGCCAAGACTTCTATAAAAGCACTCTAGTAGCAATTTATCTGGCATTCCATGATATGGGAACTGCTGCAGTAATGCCTTAAACCTCGGCCATTTCTCATGGATAGGCTCACCCCTAAATTGCTTGATCGTTAGGAGGTTATCCCTAAGATTCAAAAATCTCAGAAAGGGGTGGTTCATTTGGTCACCAGTTTCACCATTCACATTCATTTTTCTTGTTTCAACACAAAAATAAGCAAAACAAAACTAAAAATTAAGTAAGTATCACTATAACTAACAAGAACAAAATTTAACTTAACTAAAAATTCTAAAGTAACACCAATTCCTGGCAGCGGCACCATTATGATTTCACGTATCAGGACACTTCATCCAATACTAAGTGCCAACGATCGTGAGTAATAATATAACCCAACTAAGTGATGAGTTGGGGTCGAGTCCCAAGGGAGTAGTTCATAATTGAGAATCAATATGCAAGTATGAATATGCTCTAGTTAATCATAGCTAAAAACATTTACGAACAAAAGTATGGTTTGAATTATAGGTGACACAAGTGTCAAATATCAAGAGGGTTTGTTTGTATTATCAACTAAAACAACAAACAACACGAAAATACGAATATGGAGATGGGATTCTTGGGATGTGATTGGATTATGGGCTAAGGTAAACAACCGGGTAATTACAATTGATACTAAACAACTGCAAATCAGTGAATAAACTAGACTTTAGTGGGGTAAACTTTCTCTTGAACAATTTACCCCGAATCAAATTGGTTTCTCTTGAACACCAATAAGAAGCAATGAAGCACAACCTTCGCTTTAGTCCATTCACTCTCTCGAGCTGAATGTGTGGAAAAGGGTTTAGGGTTCACTTTCTCTAGCTAAACCCATGACAACCCAATACCCACAGACCATCGATTCAGTAATTTTGGTTTTAAAACCTCTCTATTGAGAAAGCCTAAAACACGAAATTAAGGATGCATTTGCAACTACAATCCATTAAATTCAACCACAATTACTGAACGGAATCACTTTTAAACAACAAATGAACTATCAATTAACAATACCTAGCAGTTAAATCAACCCATAATCACATAATCACACCCCAAGAATTTGGGTTTTAGCTAGACATAGTAAAAAGGTAAAAATCGTTACCAAGTTGTGTTTCCATCAAATGAGTACGATTGATATTGTCTTTACAAATATCTAAGATGAAGAACCTTCAACACCCACTACAAATTTCTTAGAAATGGAAATCTTCAAATTTTCAAAGCCAAGGAAATATTGTCTCTCTATTCAGTTCTAAGCTTTCAACTTCAAAAACTGAAAAATATTATGTTTCAACAAAAGATCAGATACTAAGCTAAAAATTTAAACAAGTATTTATAGTTGTCAAAAAGTGTGCTGCGGAGGTTCAGTCGGCGCACTTAGTTGGGATGGACGATCTAATTGTCGATCCACCCTTTGGTCATTTTCATCGCCATTTTGCTTTTGCCTTCAGCATCTTCAGGTTCAGTAACTTTGGGCAATATGGCACCGCATCGCAGAACCGTTCGGTGACTCACCGACTGCTCCTTTCTCTCACTGACTATATTTTCCCATTAAGGGCTTGACACTCTGGAACATTAAGCGAGACCCTGGACGTTCGGCGACTCGCCTAATGTGCTAGATGATCCTCAAGCCTTCTTTCCTTCGTTCTTTCAGCTGCCTTGTTCCTTTTTGCTCAATAGTATCCATGATTTGTTCCTTAATACAAATACATGATATTCAAGGATTTACATCAGTTATTGGCAAAAAATATTCATTTGAGGACACTAAGTTTATTTAAATAAAGCCCTAAATGAGTCCAAATCATGGACTCATTAGGGACCATGCCCTATTATTTCCAAAATCGGGAATAAGTATTTTATTACTTTTGTGGATGAATTTTCTCGTATGCCTTGGATTTATTTCATGAAGAGTGACTCAGAAGTGTTTACTCACTTTTGTGCCTTCTATGTTAAAGTCAAAACACAATTCAATGCTTTGGTACGTATTATAAGGAGTGACAATGCTAATGAATATATGTCAGAATCATTTCAATCATACATGAGACGACACAGTATTCCCCACTAGTGTTTATTGGTTGATACACCCTCTCAAAATGGAGTTGCTGAGAGAAAGAACAGGCATCTACTTGAGACAACTCGAGCACTTTTGTTTCAAATGAAGATTCCAAAATAGTTTTGGGCAGATGTAGTCTCTACAACTTGTTTTATGATTAATCGTATGCCATCCACTATTCTTGCTGGTAATGTGCCTTACCGTTTTATTTTTCCAAATAAGTCACTATTTCCAGTAGAATCTAAGGTGTTTGGAAGCACTTGTTATGTTTGAGAAGTTCGACCATCTGTCACTTATAAGTTGTATCCAAAGGCATTGAAGTGCACTTTTTTGGGTTATTCTCGTCTTCAGAATGGGAATAGATGTTTTTCTGCTGAACTTGGTAAATATTTGGTATCAACTGATGTGGTATTTTCAGAGACTACACCTTTCTTGTATGCACCTCCCATTTCTAGAAGTCAGGGGAGGAAGATGAGTGGTTAGTCTATGAGGTCACCGTGTTTTGACAGAAGAATCAAATATTGTACCTCCATCTCTTGGATCATCTATTGAGGATCAATCGAGTATTGTACCATCAGATCATGCACCATCTATGTTAGTAAGACCTTCGGTTGTATAAGTTTACTCGAGGAGGCAAGAGGCTAATAATAAATGTCTTGCACTAGTCCATTTTTTCATCAGATCCTTATTCGTTTGATCTTCCAGAAGATCTTGATCTCCCTATTGCTATTCGGAAAGGTACACATAGTTGCAAATCTGCATACTCTATTGCTAATTTGTTTCATACGGTCATTTATCC
The DNA here is from genome assembly GCA_029582725.1 of Solanum chiquidenum. NCBI lineage: Eukaryota > Viridiplantae > Streptophyta > Magnoliopsida > Solanales > Solanaceae > Solanum > Solanum chiquidenum. The sequence continues at coordinate 18,644 of JAJOOS010009406.1, read as the reverse complement.
TTTATGTCTAGATCTTTGATTGTTTCTCTAGACTCTATTGTTGTTCCTAAGACAGTTAAGGAAGCCTTGAGTCACACTAGATAGTATAATGCAATTCTTGAGGTAATACATGCACTAGATGAGAATCACACTTGGGACTTGGTGGATTTACCAAAAGGAAAGAAGGCAGTGGGATGCAAATGGGCCTTTGTAGTCAAAGTTAATCCATATGGCTCTGTGGCTAGACTTAAGGCTCGACTAGTGGCTAGAGGATATGGTTAGACTTATGGGGTGGATTATTCACACACATTTTCTCCGGTGGCTAAACTCACATTTGTTCGCTTATTTATTTCCTTAGCTGCATCTAAGAATTGGTTGTTGCACCAACTAGATATCAAGAATGTATTTTTTCATAGTGATCTCCAAGAAGAAGTGCATATAGAGCAACCACCTAGATTTGTTGCTCAAGGGGAGTATGGAAAAGTTTGTCACCTAAAGAAATCCTTGTATGGTTTGAAACAAAGCCCTTGTGCTTGATTTGGCAAATTTAGTGAAGTATTTCAGGAATTTGGGCTGATAAAAGCATGTGTGATCACTCAGTCTTTTATAAACAATCAACAATTGGAATTCTTCTTCTTGTGGTATATATTTATGACATTGTTATTACAGGAAGTGATTATTCGGGGATCTCTTCATCCAAGTCATTCGTGCATACTAAATTCCACACAAAAGATTTGGGACATTTAAAATATTTTTTGGGAGTAGAAGTAACTAGAAGCAAGAAGGGAATCTTTCTATCTTAGAGAAAGTATATTCTTGACCTATTTGTGGAAATTGGAAAGTTCGCAGCCAAACCTTGTAGTACTCCAATGGTCCCTAATGTGCATCTAACCCGAGATGATGGCAACCCCTTTGATGATCCAGAGAGAGATAGGAGGTTAGTAGGGAAACTAAACTATCTCACTGTAATGTATCCAGATATTTATTTTGCAATAAGTGTTGTTAGTCAATTCATTTATGCACCTATAGTAAAAAATTGGGAAGCCTTGGAACATATCTTGTGCTACTTGAAAATATCCACTGGACTTGGAATTTTATATGGTAACCACCGACATACTTACATTGAGTGCTTTGTTGACGCTGATTGGGCAGATGTAAAACCAATAGACGATCTACTACTGGTTATTGTGTCTTTGTTGGTGGTAATTTGGTGCCATGGAGAAGTAAGAAATAAGGTGTTGTATCGCGATCCAATGTAGAATCTGAATATAGATCTATGACGTAGTCCACATGTGAGATCATGTGGATACATCACATATTAACAGAAATTGGAATGAGACATTCTACACGAGCAAAACTCTGGTGTGATAATCAAGATGCTCTTCATATTGCCTCAAATCATGTGTATCACGAAAGAACAAATCATATCGAGGTAGATTGTCACTTTATTCGTGAGAAGATCCAAGATAACTTGATTTCCACTGGTTATGTAAAGACAAGAGAGCAACTAGTTGATTTGTTCAGAAAGGTGTTAAATGGAGCTCGGGTTAATTATCTTTGTGACAAGCTGGGCAGGATCAACATCTAGGCTCCAGCTTGAGGGTGAGTGTTATAAAATATAATAGGTGTAAATATTATATCTTCCATATATAGCTAACTTAATTATAGGAGAAAATTCTTAGTTGATTTACTTTGATTAATTTCCTTCCATAGAAGCATATGTATTTGTACAAGTATCTTGTCTTGATGAATAGAAAGACAAGTCATTCTCCATATAATATATGTTACAAGACTCAACATAATGTGAACACAAGGTTCAATCCAAACATACAATGTCCAATTGTGCACTCAAAGTTTCCAACTATGACTCACCATTATCAATTAGAATTCATGCTCACAAATACTTACTTCAAATGCAAATTAATGCCCAACAAAAGTATCAGAATTCCCTCACAACAAGAATGATTACATGCTCTTGCAAAGCCAATGAAGGATTATAATTAAGGAATCCAAATCAGCTCTCACACTCCCAATGAGAAAAGCATGCATGATTTTACCCATAGGCTTACCCATATTTTCCAACCAACACATCACTTGGCTTATGCAAGATCAAAAAGGTCTTACAAGGCTTGTAATTGGGCTGAAGGTAAGTGTATGATAATTTTTGCTTAGTGACGCTACCTTCATGAAGCATGGTTTAAGTTTCACTTCTTTTCTTTTTCTTTCATTCTTTTCAAATTCACAGCTCATGAAGCATGGTTCAGTCACAACCTACTTTTTACCCTCCCCCTTACTACTCACCTGAGGAGGTTTAGGATTAGTAGTTCGGGAAGTCTCAACTTCCACAGCGATTACAACCCCTTTGGCCTTTTTTCGTGGTGGTAGACCTTGTGCGGGATTTCTAGATCTAGCCATACTTGTAAAAGCACACAAACAAGAACAAATACGATTGTAGAGGGTTAGTGACATAGAATTCTCAAAAAGTGCAGCAAAACTCGCCATACGGTTCGGTGAGGTGTCGAGTCCATTCCGCGAGTAAAAAAGGAATCGCCGAATGTTACATAAAAACCCAGCAAAAATTCAATGCAAAAGGGTGAGATCAATGAAAATTCGGCGAGTCGCCGAGCACAGTCGGCGGTAGAGAGAGATCTATCCGAATGCTACAAAAAATTTCAGCAAAAATAAAGGTCAGAAAGGTGATCCAGTGCCATTCAACGACTCACTGAAGCACTTCGGAGAGCTAAAGGGTCATCACCGAAAGTAGCAGCGGCGCCATTTTTCACAACGCTCAACTACACCTCTTATAATTCAAAGTGTAGGCGGTCACTAACAAGTATAAACCCAACATTGAGTTGGGGTCATTCCCACAATGAGTGATACGGTAAAAAAATCAAGTACGAAGCATTTAAGGGTTCTAATTTCTTGTAGAACGGAAGTAACTAACAAGTAACATAACGTAACTCAATAGGTTTCAATTATCAATATCAAGAGAGTTTGGTGTGCAATTGTTAATGGAAACAAATAGTACAGAGTTTGAACATGTATAAAGAGGAATTTATGGGGGGGGGTGAGTAATAGAATACTAATTTTTCATATTGGGTAATGAATAATTTCTTTAAGTCATTGAGTCTCAATGGGTAGGATGTGTTTTAACTATAACAACCATTTTTCAATCATCTATTACGCTTCAAATGTGTTCCTTCAAACCTCAACAAGCTTCACAATACAAAACAACTCAATTACTTAAATTAACCCACTTTATCAAGTTGGGTTGTAAAGACATAAGCCAATAGAATTATCAATCATTTATTCTACTCTACGCAACTTTCGCAAGCAATCATCAAGAGCTAAATCTAGAACTAAATTTGCAACTTCAGTTTATAAATGAAAATATGAATATATGACTGAACCCATTTCAAAATAACATTAGATATAGCAATTAAAATACCCATAAACTAATTTATGTATTTGATTACATAGTCACACCCTGAAGGAAAAGGGGTTCAGCCACACATAATAAAAAGTAAGAAATAGTTACTAAAAATATGTTCCATCGAAATGACAATCTTAAATGCGCAATGCCAAAAGTAAGACTAAAACCTTAAAACTGCAATATCCAAGCTCAAAACCCTCTACAAGAATGTTCAATATTCTCCAAGTAAGTGAAAAAATATAAAAATTGTGTAAGACCATTTTCTCTCTCTTCAAAAATCAATCTATGTGTTTCCAAAAACTTCCCAAAATTTCAGTATGCAGTCCAACTCAGCGAAGTTTGTCGGGATCGCCGAACGACCCGAAGATCCACTAACAAGCACTTCTTCTCGCATTTTGGGTTGACTTCTGCACCTATTTGTTCAGATCATTTAGGAAAGTTGGGTCAGGCTCGCAGTTCCATTCGGCGCATTGCAAAAGTGCTCTCCAAATCACTGAGTTGTCTTAGTTTGTGAGCCAATTTGCTGGACTTTTTAGCGAGCTGGAGGCTCACTCGGTGAGTCGCCAAGTGGCTTTTGGACCTCCAACCATTCTTTTCTTTAGCCTTTCCAACTTTTTTGCTTCTTTTCGCATTGTAATGTCCTTGCTTTGCCTTGTTCTTAAGCCTTCACTGCTGCACATAAACAAATTAACATCAGTTATGAACACAAATAGGCATTGGAGACAGTAATTCATTCAATAACAAGCTCTAATTGAGTTAAAATTCCCTATTCATCAGGCATCACTAACTAAAGCTTCATCCATCATACTAGCCATAGTCATAATAGGATGAGTACTTGGAGCCTAAGTAGCTGACACAATGGAAGTGGCTTCGGTACATGCCAACCTATTTAGAAATCCTAACACAAGCCGAACAAATTTAGAAGTCATAATAGGAAGACATGTATCCCCAACATGTGTTTCTACCTCTGAAGAACACATCAATACCTAAATTTTCATTCATCATACGGGCCGTAGTAACAATAGGATGAGTACCTGGAGCCTAAGTAACTGACACAATGGGAGTGGCTTGAGTACATGCCAACCCATTCAGAAATGCTAACACCTGCTAAATAAATTTAGAAGTCATAAAAGGAAGACATGTATCCCCAACATGTACTTCCACCTTTGGCTCAATATCCTTATCAGTTTCAACCTTAACTTTTTTTTAAACACAAACTTAGGGTGGGATAGGGGTAGTCGGCCTCAGCCTAATCATTCCTCTACCTCACCTTTGCACTACATGTTCTACTGTTGGAACTGGTACCCTAACTCAACTGAATCTAGTATCAACCATCCTTGGACAAAAAAAATGACGTAAGTTAAATACTAATTTAGATAGTCAAACACCCATTAAAATCAAGTTATAGTGCGAAGGAAGAAAATAAGAGAGACTTCCTAAAGCCATGTAGCCTCCTAAAGGAAAACAGAGTACAAATATCACTATACCATCCCACAAGACTCTACTAGATATGTTTTGTTACGAGGAGATCCACAAACCTAGGTCTATGATACCAACTCTGTCACGACCCAACCCACCGTGAGAGGCACCCACACTAAGCGCTTGATGGGAGAAACCACTTTCTACTAACATGCCTAAAACTAAACAACAACAAGGGAGTAATTTTCAACAACTTAAAAACAAGTTTTATAATTAAAAACCATTATCCTTAAACATTTTCAAAAACACCCCTAGAAGTTGAACGCCATGTACCAAAACTCTACATCGTGTACAATAAGGGGATGCAACCCCAATAAAAAACAATTTTAAGAGTTGAGTCCGTATATATAGAGTAAAAAATAAAGAGAAATTCTTGGTAGCCTAGAAAAGTAGCTCACCCTTTGATTCGGTTAGCACTAAAATCACAGCTGAGGTCCCGAAGGAGCTGCCAAAATATGCCCTATACTCAACAAGGAAAGAGCAAGTGTAGAATCATTACACAAACCATAGTGTGCAACACATAAAAAACTTAGTAAGCAATACGACAAGACTCTCAGTAAAAAATCTTAAATTTACATTTACATGAACCATTTCCCACATGATCTCAAACAATACAAATATACTCAAGGAACCTAAATACAAGAGAAAAATTGTAATATACCGCCTTACAAAATGAGTTAAATTTAGAAAGCACTAAATTGGAAAGAGCCAAATTGAGAATTTGGCAAGCTATGCTTAAGTTGTGAGTTTTGGGTGAACTTCAGACGAGCATAACTTTCAGTACATGATGTGTTAGGTGGCCCACACGATATCAAATTAAAGGAATTTGATTCCTCTTTCCAATGCCACCGAGTTTGCTAAATTTTGAATTTGAATGAGGGAGATATGTCTGTTTGAAGTTAACCTATCCAGTTAAGGAAATTTACCCGAATTAGTGAGGGGTATTTTAGTCTTTTCCTTACTCCTTCAGCTTTAAACATTTTTAGTAATATTTAAGGGGTATCAACTTATTTGGGTCAGCTTTAACAATCCTAAATAGTCTTAGGGTTTTATAAAGGACTTCAAGAAGAAGAAAAGAGGAGATGTTCAAGGCGTTTGTCATTATTCTTGAAATTTGTTGAGGAATTTCACCAAATTAAGGTATGTAAGTTTTCAAAGTGTTGGATTCATTCACCCACAGGACAATCATATAGATTACATCCATAATTTCGTTCTTGAGGTTGAATTATTTGAATATTTGATGGGTGTTCTTGAGGTTTTGTTCTTCATGCCTTATTTGTAGCATTTGATGAATTTTTGAGGTGAGGATTTCGATTGTTGAGGGTTGTTCTTGAGGAAAAATGAGTATATTCTTGTGTACTTGTATTGGGTAATTGAATCTAAAGAAAAATTGAGAAAAATAATCGATTCTAGGCGAGTTAGGGTCAGAAAATGAGAAGAAAAAAATTGTCAGTTCGTTTTGGGGAGGGGTGGCGTGACGCGCCATTGATGCACCAGGAGGGCTGGCGCGCCAGAATGAGGTCTCTAAAGTTTAAGGGTTGGCGCCCCGCGCCAGCAGTGCGCCAGGGTAACCTGTCCCCACTCATTTTCCATCGTTTGTCCCATCTGCGTTCTTTTAAAGAGTACCTTCACTCCTTTCTGATTCTAACTACTCTAAACTGCATATAAATATCGACAGATCCTTCATAACCCTTTTATTAATAATTCAAATTCAAGGTAGAGTTAAGAGTAATGTCTTGAGAGTTCTTTCGAGTCATTTTGAGAAATCTTCTACAATCTTTTAAAACTTGTTTTAAGACTTGAGTTTCATTTTTCAAAAATGAATATATGGGAGCTAAGTATTCCCAATAGTAAATGTATTTACATTTTAAATGTGAGGAAACCTTGATTTCCCCTTGTATGCTCGTATATTTAGTGTATTGTTTCCATTTGGCCTGCATCATTTCATGATGTAAATACAGGTAATCAGGGTCATCAACAGGTGCTTCATTGATACCATAACAGTTCGAGTTAGCTTTGGTGAGCCTCCCTTCTTCCGAAGGATTCAATTAACTTTTCAGTTTTGTTAGGATGTCGTGGGTCTTGTCCCGACTTCCATCTTTGTCATTTAGAGGCTTCATAGATAGACAATTGTATTTGAGAAGTCTGTTTAATTTTCAGTTTTTAATGTTCTAGGCTTGAGTTACCTTTTCTGGCTAGTTGAATGTTTCTTTAAAATATTTTGAGTTTATCTATTTGAAATATTGAGTTAAATCTTTACATTTGAGGTTTATTTGTTGTTGAGTAAGTCTTCCGCTTAGAGTTTACCAAGGCAAAGGCTTCTCTTGAGGCCAATAATGGTTCTTGAGTGTCGGGAACGTCCAGGGTGTAGGCTCATGGTGTGAAAAACTTGGTATCAAAGCACAGAGTTCAAGAGTCTTCAGGTGTCTATGAAGCCATTTCTTTAGATTCCTAGTTATCGATCTGAAGCGCACCACATCTATAATTAGGAGGCTACAAAATTTAGGAACTATCTCCCTTCTTTCATACTCTTTACATACGATATATTTCATCTCTATAAAAGTTTCTTTCTAATTCGTGTTTGCATGTATCTTTCAAATCATGCCTCCACGAAGAGTTGTTTGAGGTCGTCCTGCTAAGAGAAATGTTAATCCTTAGGATCAAGGGGTCCATGATGCACCAGAAGTGCAACCCCAAGGAGAGGTTACTAACAATGAATTTTGTGGTACTATCCAGATGTTGAGTCAAGTAGTGACCAACCAAGCTGGGCAACAAAAAGGGAATCAACCTGATGTGGCTGATACATCCACAATCCGTGAGTGCTAAAGGATGAATCCTCCAGATTTCACCGGTTCCAGTGTCACCGAGGATACGAAAAACTTTATGGAAGAGTTGTAGAAAGTATTTGAGGCGATGCATGTTACAGATGCTGAGAGTGTCAAACTAGTTGCATACCAACTGTTAGGTGTTGCTACAGTATGGCACAGCCAATGGATGAAGAGTAGAGTTGAGGGTGCACCAATTGTGAGCTGGGTTGTGTTCGAAGAGGCCTTCATAGGGCATTTCTTTCCCCGTGAACTGAGAGAGCAAAGGTAAGTGAATTCCTGACTCTTAAGAAGGAATCCATGAGTGTGCATGAGTATAGCCTCAAGTTCACTCAATTGTATCGCTATTCTCCAGAGATGGTTGCTGACATGAGGAGAATGATGACCTTGTTTGTGTTTGGGTTGTCTCGTTTGTCAATAAAAGAGGGTAAGGCTGTGACGTTGATAAGGGATATGGACATAGCAAGGTTGATGATCCATGTGTTGCAGGTTGAGGAAGATAAGCTGAGAGATAGAGAAGAGTTCCGGAACAGGAAGGTTAAGACAATATGAAATGAGATCGGGCAGCAGAAGACCAATGCAAACCGGTCATCCTTTCAACACAAGCTAAATGGATATGCTCTATGATCTGCTAGTGTACCTGCACCAAAGAACATAGGTGAGTTCAAGAATTAGAATTCTCAAAACTTTAGAGCTAGACCTACACAATCTCAAGGTAGTGTGGCATAAGGAGGTAATTGGACTCCTACATGTGCTAAGTGTGATAAGAACCACCCAGGAGCGTGTCACGATGGCTCCATAGGTTGCTTCAAGTGTGGTCAAGCGGGTCACTTCATGAGGGAGTGCCCTAAGAATAGGCAGGGTAGTGGTAATTGGGATAATAGAGCCCAATCTTGTTCAGTGGCTCCGCCAGACATAGCTGCACCTACAGGAGATACTTCAGGGATAGGCGGAGGAGCAAACCATATGTATGCTATCACCAGTCACCAAGAACAAGAGAATTCACCTGATGTTGTCACTTGTATGATCAAAGTCTTTACTTTTGATTCATATGCATTTCTTGATCCAGGTGCGAGTCTATTTTTTTTGAATCCATATGTTGCAATGAATTTTGATATTCTTCCCAAGTAACTCCTTGAGCCCTTCAGTGTTTCCACACATGTTGGTGAGTTTATTCTAGCTGAGAGAGTTTATCATAATTGTATCATTTCTGTTAATCACAATGACACCATGGTTGAATTAGTCAAGTTCGATATGGTGGACTTTGATGTTATTCTAGGCATGGATTGGCTTCATGCTTGTTATGCCTCAGTTTATTGTAGGACTCGAGTAGTTAAGTTTCAGTTTCCTAATGAGCCTATTATTGAGTGGAAGAGTAGTTCAACAGTGCCTAAGGGTCATTTTATTTCATACCTTAAGGCGAGAAAGTAAGTTTCCAAGGGTTGCATCTATCACTAAGTTCGAGTTAATGACTCTAGTGTTGAGACACCTCTTATTTAGTCATATCCAGTTGTGAGTGAGTTTCCAGATGTCTTTCCAGATGATCTTTCTAGAGTCACTCCTGAGAGAAACTTTGTTATATATATTCTTCCTGATACTCGTCTTATCTCTATTTCTCCATATAGAATGGCTCCAACTGAGTTGAAAGAGTTAAAAGAGCGGTTGAAAGACCTTCTTGATAAAGGTTTCATTCGACCAAGTATCTCACCTTAGGGAGCTCCGATTTTATTTGTGATGAAGAAAGATGGGTCACTAAGGATTTGTATTGAATACCGCCAATTGAACAAGGTTGTTATCAACAATTAGTATCCACTTCCAAGAATTGATGATCTTTTCGATCACCTTCAGGGTGCCACCTATTTTTCTAAGATAGACCTTAGATCAGGCTATCATCAGTTGAGAGTAAGAGAGAGTGATATTCTAAAGACAGCTTTTAGGGCCCGCTATGGTCACTATGAGTTCCTTGTCATGTATTTTGGTTTGACTAATACTCCTACAACATTCATGGATCTTATGAACATATATTTTAAGCCTTATCCTGATATGTTTGTTATTATATTCATTGATGACATTTCGATTTACTTGAGAAATGCGGAGGATCATGCTAGTCATCTAAGAGTAGTTCTCCAAACTTTAAAGGATAAGGATTTGTATGCCAAATTTTCTAAGTGTGAGTTTTGGCTTGACTCAGTGGCGTTCTTAGGCCACATTGTTTCTTGTGATGGGATTCGAGTTGACACTCAGAAGATTGAGGTAGTGCAGAACTGGCCTAGACCCACATCTCCAACTGATTTTAGGAGTTTCTTCGGATTGGGTGGTTATTATAGGAGGTTTGTCGTGGGGTTCTCATCTATTTCATCCCGGTTGACTAAGTTGACTCAAAAGATAGGGAAGTTTCAATGGTTTTAAACTTGTGAGAAAAGCTTTTAGGAATTGAAAACACGGTTGACTACTGCCAGTGTTGACCTTACCAGAGGGTACACAAGGCTTTGTTGTGTATTGTGATGCATCCAGAGTTGGACTGGATTGTGTATTGATGCAGAATGGCAAAGTTATAGCTTATGCCTCGAGACAGCTTAACATTTGTGAGAAGAATTATCGAACGTATGATCTAGAGTTGGCTGATGTAGTGTTTGCTTTGAAAATATGGCGTCACTATCTCTAAGGTGTTCATGTAGATGTGTTGACCGATCACAAGAGTCTTTCGTATGTATTCAGTCAGAAAGAGCTTAATCTTAGATAGAGGAGGTGGTTGGAGTTACTCAAGGATTATGACATGAGTATTCTCTATCACTCATGTAAGGCTAATGTTGTTGCTAATGCTTTGAGCAGGTTGTCTATGGGTATTACTTCTCATGTTGAAGAAGGCAAGAAAGCTTTATCAAAATATGTGCATAGTCTTGCACAATTGGGAGTCCGGTTAATGGATTCCAATTAAGGTGGAGTGGTTGTGATGAATGGGGCTACATCATCGCTAGTGTCCGAAGTGAAAGAGAAACAAGATCAAGACCATGTTTTGCTTGAAATGAAGGCAAATGTTCATAAGAAGAAAGTGATGGCTTTTGAAAAAGGGGGAGACGGTGTATTAAGGTATTAAGGTAGATTGTGTGTACCAAGGGTGGAGGAGTTCTAAGAGAGGATCATGGAAGAAGATCATACATCTAGATACTCTATCCATACGGATTCCATAAAGATGTATCATTACTTGAGAGAAGTCTATTGATGGAGTAGAATGAAGATATGTATTGCAGAGTTCGTTGCTAAGTGCTTAAATTGCTAACAAGTCAAGGTAGAACACCAGAGGCCCGGTGGTATGGCTCAGAACATAGATCTTCCAAAATGGAAGTGGGAGATGATCAATATGGATTTCATTATTGGTTTACCGCGATCTCACATGCAGCGTGATTTGATCTGAGTGATTGTAGATCGGATGACTAAATCATCCCATTTCTTACCGGTAAGGACTACCTTTTCTATAGAAGATTATGCAACATTATATATTCAAGAGTTAGTCAGACTTCATGGAGTTCCGATGTCCATTATTTTAAATAGAGGTGATCAATTCACCACACAAATTTGGAAGTCTTTACAGAAAGGTTTGAGTTCCAAGGTAAATTTGAGTTATACTTTTCATCCGCAGAATGATGTTCAAGCACATCCCACAATTCAGACTTTAGAGGATATGTTGAGGGCATGTGTGATCGATTTCAAGGGTAATTAGGATGATCACTTACCTCTCATCGAGTTGGCTTACAACAATAGTTATCACTCTAACTTCCAGATGGCTCCCTATGAGGCTCTTTATGGGAGAAAATGTAGGTCTCATAATTGATGGTTGAGGTTGGTGAAGCTGGGTTTATAGGACCAGACTTGGTTCATCAAGCTATAGAAAAATTGAAGACTTTTTTAGAAAGGTTAAAAACAGCGCAAAGTCTTCAAAAATCCTATACTGATGTTAGGAGAATAGACTTAGTGTTTGAGGTGGATGATTGGGTTTATTTGAATGTTTCACCCATGAAGGGTGTTATGCGGTTTGGGAAGAAGGGGAAGCTTTTTCCCCGGTACATTGGTCCTTATAGGATATCCAAGAGGATTTACAATGTAGCCTATAAATTGAATCAACCGTCAGAGTTAGCAGCAGTCCATCCGGTATTCCATATTTCAATGTTGAAGAAGTGTATGGGCGATCCTTCACTTATTATACCTACTAAAAATATTGGCATTAAGGACAACCTATCTTATGAGGAGATTCACGTGGAGATACTTGATTGTCAGGCTCGCAAGTTGAGGACTAAGGAGGTTGAATCAGACAAGGTCTTATGGAGGAATTAGATTGTTGAGGAAGATATGAACAAGAGATACCCACATCTCTTTCCTTCCGGAGAAATTCCAGATCAAGGGAATGGTTTTTGTAAAACACTATTTTAATTGATATGCTATATTGTGTTAAAATGCATGTTGGGTGTTTGAGCTGGGTGTTAGATGTTGCCACCCTTAGTCTACTTAGAGTGATCTCATTCGAGGAAGAATGTTTCCAAGGAGGATATATTGCAACATCCCGCCTTAGAAAGAGCTAAATTTAGAAAGAGCTAAATTGGAAAGAGCCAAATTGAGAATTTGGCAAGGTATGCTTAAGTTGTGAGTTTTGGGTTAGCTTCAAACAACCATAACTTTCAGTACAGGATGATTTAGTTGTCCCATAAGATATAAAGTGAAAGGTCTTTGAATCTTCTTTCCAATGCCACTGAGTTTGCTTAATTTCGAGTTTGGATGAGGGAGATATGCCCATTTGAAGTCAATATGTCTAATTAAGGAAATTTACCCGAATTACTGAGGGGTATTTTGGTCTTTTACTTAACCCTTCAACTTTAACCATTTTTGGTAATATTTTAGGGGTCTAAACTGATTTGGGTCAGTTTTCACAATGCTAAATATGCTTAGGGTTTTAGAAAGGATTTCAAGAAGAGAAAAGAGGAGAGGTTCAAGGCATTCGTCAAGATTTTTGAGTTTGTCGAGGAATTTCACCAAATTAAGGTATGTAAGTTTTCATAGTGTTGTGTTCATTCACCCACACGCCAATCATGTAGATTCCATCCATAATTTCTTTCTTGAGGTTGAATGATTTGAATTCTTGATGGGTGTTCTTTAGGTTTTGTTCTCACATGCCTTGTTTGTAGCGTTTGATGAATTGTTGAGGCGGAAAAGGGTCATATTTGCCTTTATATTCTTGGAAAAGGATTATATTTTTACTTCGTCATACTTTTGGGATATATTTACCCTCGAATGGTTAAGTCTGATGTCCTCACTTTTAGTATCATATATGGCGCGTACATGAAATACCATGGAACATATTTACCCTCGAATGGTTAAGTCTCATGTCCTCACTTTTAGTATCATATGTGGCACCTACATGAAATACCTATATGGATATATTTATTTTTTCTATTAAAAGTTTCTCCTTATTCAATTATTATACCCCTTCAATTTAATCCATAAACTCAATTCCTAATGCTTATTTAGTCATTCCTGTTGCGACTTGGATATACATATCGAATATGTCCTTCTATCCTAACTGTTGTCCTTCTCATCACCATCATCATGAAGGAAGAGGAAAATAGAGGGGTGACAAATCAAGTAAAACTGGAGCATTTTTTACTCTCTCAGACAAACAAACAATGTACCCTGAGATATTCCCAAACAAAATCATATTATCACAACCAAGAGATACTCACAACAAAATTCATACAAAGCTGTCATCGGTCATATTCCTTAATCCACCGCTTAATTTTTGTATAAACCTAAAAGTAGGGACTTTTCAATCAATCAAATCTTCATTAATTGAAAATAAGAAAACCAGAATTTTAAAATAAATTTTTGGGGAAATAAAGGAACAACCCGTGAGAGAACAATTAAAAGTTCTTTCTCCATTTCTTTGGTTGCCAAAGCAGACCCAGTTTCCTACAGAGAGTAGAGTTCCATTTTCTGTAAATAAAGGAATTCTCGAGTATTTCTTGATTAACGAACGTGATTTTCTCCTTGGGAAAGTGATAATGAAATAAAGTATTAGGATTGGAGTTTTATGGGTTAAATGGATGGGTATAATATTGGGTTCGATTTAATAATTAAATTAGAAGAAAAATTTAAATGAAAAAAATATATATATCCATGTAGGCGTGCCACATAAGCGCCACATATGATACTAAAAGTGAGGATATGAGACTTAGTTGTTCAAGGGTAAATATGTACCTAAAGTTGGATGGAAGGGCAAATATATCAAAAAAGTATGAAGAAGGAAAAATATAACCCTTTTCTAAGAGTACAAGGGCAAATTCCGTTCTTGAGGTGAGGATTTCGACTGTTGAGGGTTGTTCTTGAGGAAAATGAGTATATTCTTGTGTACTTGTATTGGGTAATTGAATCGAAGGAAAATAATGAATTCTAGGTGAGTTAGGGTAAGAAACTGAGTAGAAAAAGTTCCTAGGGTCGTTCAGGGGAAGGGGTAGCGCTATGCACCACTGATACGCCAGGAGGGCTGGCGTGCTACTCCAGCAGTGTGCCGCAGTCGCCTGCCTCCACTCTTTTTGTCTGTCGTTTGTCCCATCTGAGTTCTTTTAAAGTCTATTTATGATTCTAACTACTCTAAACTACATCTAAATATAGAGAGATCCTTCATAACCCTTGAATTCATAACTCTAATTCAAGGTAGAGTTAAGAGTAAAGTCTTGAGAGTTCTTTCGAAACATTTTGAGATGTCTTCTACAATCTTTTAAAACTTGTTTTAAGACTTGAGTACTTGAGTATGAGGATGAGTAGAGTTGAGATTCATTTTTCGAAAAATGAATTTATGGGAACTAAGTATTCCCAAGAGTAAATGTTTTTACATTTAAAATAAGAGGAAACATCGATTTCCAAATGAGTTCATAAGGAGTTTTGAGTATAATCTCTTTTAAGAGAACCTTTTGAGTAATAGTCTCCAAGTTTGAGGATGAGGAAATGTTTTGTAACATACGAGCTGAGTTATATTATTGGGAGTAGTATTGAGCACCGATATGGGGATGAGCTCAAACAACACAAAGTCCTCATAAACCATGTAGCCAACGTGGGTAGAAAGAGTCATACTTTTAGATGATTCCTTATTATTTTTTAAACATAGCTTAGTGGATCCACTTAGTTGAGGATGTATTATACTCTGGCAAGATATAGGACAGTTCCGGTAGTGTGGGCGAGACATTGTATTATCACATATGTCATAGTGATGGTTGTCGGTTAGACAGTCTCCCAATTACGAGTAAAAGAGCTTTATTGTATTGTTATATACATTGAGTTATAAATTATTATTTTAACAAATTTATTTATAATGCATCTTATTATTGCTTTTATATTGAATTAAGTTGAGTATTTCTGAGTTCTTGAGTATCTTTGAGTCTCTTGAGTATCCTTGAGTCGAGTTGAGTTGAGGTAAGTATGGTTTCCTTTTATCAGTTCAATATTGAGGGTTATGTTTCAGTGTTACCCTTACATGCTCGTACATTCAATGTACCGATGCTGTTTGGACTGCATCATTTCATAATGTAGATACAAGTAATCAGGGTCTTCAACATGCGCTTCGTTGATACCACAGTAGTTCGAGTTAGCTTTGGTGAGACTCCTTGCTTCCAAAGGATTCCATTTACTTTTCAGTTTTGTTAGGATGTCGTGGGTCTTATTCTGACTTCCATATTTGTCATTTATATGCTTCATAGATAGACAATAGTAGTTGAGAAGCTTATTTCATTTTCAGTTGTTAATGTTCTAAACTTGAGTTGCCTCTTTTGGCCAATTGAATGTTTCTTTAAAATATTATGAGTTTATCTATTTGATATACTGAGTAAAATCTTTACATTTGTGGTTTATTTGTTGTTGAGTAAGTTTTCCGCTGAGAGTTGAGCCAGGACAAGGGTTTGCTTGGGGCCAACAATGGTTCTCGAGTGCCGGCCACGTCCTAGGTGTAGGCTCGGGGTGTGACAACAATCAAAAGTGTACCACGCGTGGTACCGAGCCAACCAATAAAATCTTGTAGAAGCATGTTACTTCAGCCAACCAATAGTATCTCATACGAGGCATGGTACCCGACCAAGTGATAGTATCCTGTATCAGACATGGTACCCAACCTAATCGAGAGATATCTCATACCAGGTGTGGTACCCGAGCTAGTTGATAATATATACCAGGCTTGATAGCCGAGCAAACTAAGAGATATTTTGTTCCCCTCGTGTTACTTGAGCCAACTGATAGTATGACAAACACAATCACAACAACAATGGAATAGAACCATACTTTTTGATACACGTAAACAAAACACCTTCATTGCACAAGATTGTCAACAATCATTTTTACAAATTCAACCTTTATGTTTTCCCAAATAATGTTTATATAGGTTTCACTGTAGATACAGTTAACATGCATATATAACATAATTCATAAAACAACAACAATCACCTACCTCGAATCAAGCCTTACAAGCTCTGTTTAACCTGTGCCTTCCCCTGGTTATGTATTTTAGGTTGTTTTAGGCCTACAAATAAAAATATAAAACAAAATTAACCCATCGTGGTCTAATTATTCTTGGATCATAACATAATTCTAACCAAGGCCAGATTGCATGATTATTCCAGCCAAACCTTGGTTTTCCCACCATAACTCAAGTCAAACCCTCTTCTAAAATCACCCACCAAGGATTTTATGACCTAAGAACTAAATGCCACCATAGGGGACTGAATTACTTATCATTATAGTTGAAATTGATGGAAAACTAGAGAAAATTTCCCTAGGTCACCCTTTCTCTTCCTCAAAACGTACATTCCAAGTAAAGAGCAGTATTGAAGACTTTTCTACATAAATCGCTACTAACCCTACTATAGAGGTCGTAACCCTTTATAACTGCACCACCATAGAAGGATCAGTCACTATAATGAGAATTAATCCTTGCACTAAAGTTGCATGTTCGCCCTGTAGTGCTTGCATGGTTCTAAAACTCAAAAATCTCCCAAACACCTCCCTATCAAATCACACCATCGGTCATTGACATTCTAAATTAACCCCTGCCATCAAGTTCAATATCAAGAGTTCTAGTTTCCCAAATTTCCTTCCGAATAGCCATGTGAACTCCTTAACAACTTAGCTAATAGAAATTTTACCCAATCCTTTCCCAGATTTCTCTAGACCTCCCTGCACTTAGACTTAGTCTAAGACTGGCCTAATCTAAAATTTTCAATTCGCTATCTCAAAGGTTTTCTTATTCAAATTATTCAACCATTGTTTTGCCCATAACAACCGAAAGGGCAGTTACACTTAGCAATGAATGCTCAATTATTTCTCAATTTTAAAGTATAGGCGGTTGTATGCAAAATATTACCCTACTTTAAAGGTTGGGGTCGAACCACAAGTATTGCCAATATCAAGTAACAAAACCAGGAATCAATGCAAATATAATATACCAAGTTTGAAACAAATTAGTAGTGTGTGAATTACGATTCACTTTCAACTCAATAGGTAAATATTAACCGCAACCAAATCAATTGATACATATATATCATTTGTTCTAGGCTACATTCGATGTTCTCTCAAACTATCAAACTTATGTCCCTTTGATTCTCTCAAACTCCTAGACCTTTATAAATAAAATACCAAACATTACTTCAGTAGATATACTATACCTAGATCCTATCATTATATGGGAAATTACTCTAATTATCTCATCCCTGACTCAAATCCATAGAATAATTTCACCAAGTCCTCACTATTGAGTCTTACTTAACTCCATTTTGCTTTCTCAGGTCAAACAATGTTAGAGAGCTCAACCAATGTTTGCAACCACTGATTTTTATAGTAATACTACAATAAAACAATATATCTATGCCATACAATCAATTTTAAAACTGATTAAACAACACTTTTTGGGGTTTTTCACCCACACCCCTAGCCAAAGATTTAATTTCTCATAAAAGAAGAAATAGAGACAATACAAATATAGGAAATCTTCATTTCAAACTAATTTGATTAATAAACTCTTAAATCAAAGCTTATAGTGATGCAAATATGAGGTTCTTCCTCTACAAGAAAGAGAGGTTCTCAACTACCGTATTCTAATAGAAAAACTGTAAATCTCCAAAAAGTTAGTCTCTCCTCACTATTCCCAATAGATAAGAAGATAAATGTACATAATTACATAAATTTATATTCTATCCTTAGAACCTTCTAGGGGAATCACTTTATTCTTTGAGTAAGTTTTTACCCCTTCAGCTTCCACTCCTCAACTTGCGCTAGACCGGTAGCACACCGATCTACAATTATGCAATGCCAATCACATTTCCGTTTCAACCTTCATTTCTCTTAGAAACACCTACATTTGGATTGACAGAACACTAATTAAGAATTGAACCATGCCAATGAGTTACATGTGCTTAAGCAGTTTGGCTCCAATCAATTTAGTGCTTAGTCATCTAGGCGCCAACTAGCTCCGGCAAGATGCCGGTTCCTTCACTGTTGTTCTTCAGTAATTTTAAGCTCTAAATTCATCAAACTTGACTTTTCAAAGGAATGCCTATGTACAAAAAAATAGGGCCTAAAATCCTTTCAATTATCATCCAAACATAACAATAATTCATGAATTTGAATTCAATCAGTTGGTAAAATACCAACTGATAACACCCCAAATCCTGAATTATTATTTGTCCTCAATAAAAGCACTCACTAAGCATAGAAACTTAAGATCAGCCTCACCCAAGATAGGATTTGTATAATTACACAATAGACTTAAAATAAAAATAAAAACAAAAGACTCAAAATAGGACTTTATATACAAACACAACTCACAATTGGTTCCACCACCACTCATTAGGCAAAGGTTTTATTTCTTACAAAATCCCATTCATTCAAAGCACAAAACT
>JAJOOS010009405.1:0-19410 GCA_029582725.1 Solanum chiquidenum | reverse complement strand
AATGCTTTCTTGGTAAAGAAAGTTTTAAATTCCTTATGGTTTTAGTGTCTATGCGATGAATGAATGCTAAGAGGCTTGTATTAGACCTCTTCGAGGTCGAGTATGCCGGTTACGACTAGGGGGTGCTCCCGGGTCATGACAGTCGACCAGTCGGTGACTCACCGATCGTCCTTGTCTATTGCCTTCTTTCTTCACATTTTCCTCATTCAAACACTGTAATTTTGGCGATCAATATTGGAATCGCCAATCATTTCTTTGATGCTCCCTTTAGTCTTTTAGCTCGCCAAATCACTTTCACCTTAGCCTGGATCAGTATGTTCGGCGACCTGATCTTCCTCCGCCTATGATGTCGGCGATTCGCCGATAAGGAACGCAGTTCGCCTAAGTTTTTCCCATTTTAGGCTCAGTGTTCTGTAAATTTTGGCGTTCCAGGGGTAATTTGGCCATTCGCCAAGTTCTATTGGCGATCGTTAGGCTTGCTTTTATGCCCTTTTTTCAGCTTGTGTTGTTCTTTTTTCCTATTAGTGTCCTTTCTTTGTTCCTCAACCCATATACCTGAAAATTAAGAATTAAACATCAATTTATGGCACAAATTAAGCATTTGAGGACATTAAATCTATATACACAAAGCTCCAAATGAGTACAAATCTCGGACTCATCAACACCCTTAGACTTTTGCTTGTCCTCAAGTAAAACTCAGGTGCAACCATTCAAAAAGGATGTCTCAAACAATGCTACAAAAGACTCAACATGAATGCACCCAACAAGACTCAACTTACGCATGCAATGATCAATTGTGCTCTCAAAGATTCAAATTGTGACTCACAATAACCAAAGATGCTCAAGTTCACAATACTTGCTTCAAATGCAAGTTCAAGCTAAACAAAGGTACACAAATGCCCTCACACAAAGACGATTCCCTATTCACACAAAGTGCTCCGACAATTTATAGTTCCGGAATCACATACTACTCTCACTCTCACAAAGTTGAACACATGCATGAATTCACCCATTTGTTTGACCTTATTTTCCAATCAACATTCGCTTCAGCTCACTCAAGATCACGAAGGTCTTTTCAAGGCTTGTAATGGGGCTGAGTGTAAAGATATGGTCATTTAGGGTCAGTGGTTGCTACCCTCATAAAATGGGGTCTGAACATCACTTTCTTCCGTTTCTTCAACATTTTGATCAGGCTAATAATTCACCCCATTATTCAACTTCAAATGGATTACCGGATTGCCCCAATTCTTTTGCAACTTTCACCACTTTATTTCACAACTTAATATTCTTTTTCTTTTGGTTTCTTCTTTTCTTTCCCTCTTTTTATATGGAGGGGTTCCATTTTTTTTTCAAGACCATTGCTCAAAGGGGGAATTTTTCACACTTAATTTACCTTCCCTTTTCACCACACCCCAACTTAGGCCAAAATCCTAAGTTTTCTATTCAAACAAACCACACTTAATCAGAGTTATGGGTGAATGGCTAAAGAGGGGTCATAATCGTTCAAGTTTCTCTCAAGAAAAGGATAAGGCTCAAATAGGTTCGAGCAAGGTTCACACCATCTCACAAGGTTGGCCACAAAATAAGGTATAATGTCAATTTGTTTCACTCATCAATTTTTTTGCCTAAGATCATTTCAGAAGCTTGCATCACTCATTCAACCGGACCAACGGGGAGAATTCTAGGTGTCATCACACATAATATTCAAGGTAAGATCATCACACAAGGCATTGACACCAATATTAAACAAGACTCCACACTTTCTAGCTAGTGTGCAACGTTTATCACAAGAGACTCATTCGATAATCGACTTGTCACAACGAGATGCACAAAGTCCACACATTGTCTATGCAACTTCATTTGGTCTCGTCGTAGCCGCACATTCACTTCATTCAATTAAGAGCACTCTTTGAGTCACCAACATTGATCAAAATTGATACTTGAATAACTTTCGAGAGAACAAAGGACTTAATAACTAGACTTCTACCACCATTACAAAAAACATCAAACATTGTCCCCAATGTGAGTAGAGAACAAACAATAACAAAAGCAAAGATAAACTACTTGCACTTAAACAAGCAGAGTAGGGTGCCAAGGAATCTTCACTAGGTGCCCATTTGGTGAAAGCATGTTGGAGTCGCCCGACTATTTGGTGATTCGCCAAATGGTCTGGTGTTCGCCGAATTTTCTAGGGTGCAACCATTCCATTTTGGGGCAGAAAGGTGGACAAGAGAAAGTTTGTTGAATATATCAGTGTATCGCCTAATTGAATTGAGATCTCACCGAATAATCTAAGACTCCGGCCTATCAGGGCTAATGCAAAAAGGCGGTGAAAGTTGGTTCGCCCAATAACTTTAGCGAGTTGCCAAGTAGTGCATGTATCCCATCTAATGCTCCAGTTTCTCAGCCCACTGTTGATGACAGGAGGGCGATAAACTTCGTGATCGCCAAACTGACTCGACGATCCACCAATGGAATCATAACCTCGCAAAATCGCCTACACCTGCACATTCAACACACATTATTAAAAACACTAACACTTGGGTTGCCTCCCAAGAAATGCCTTATATAACATCGTGGTACAATGTGGAAATGCTCTCAAACATCTTCCAGATACACCACTTCAATCACAAAAATTTCATAGCATTCTCAAAAATATAACTTCAAGTGTTGCCCATTCACTTTGAAGGCATGGCCTTCTTTACCTTCGGCATCAATGGCTCCATTTGTGAACAGCCGTGTTACTCTAAATAGACTTGACCATTTGGATTTGTTCTTTCCCAGAAAGAGTCTTAGTCGAGAATTATACAGCAACACCTAATATCCAACTCGGAATTCCCTCCTAAGGATTTTAGAATCATGCCACTTCTTCATATTTTCCTTGTAGAAGGATGAACTTTCAAATGCCCTAAACCTGAATTCATCCAATTCATTGAGTTGATCTACTCTTCATTTTGAAGTCTTTGCCCAATCCAGATTCATAGGCTTTAATGCCCACAATCCTTTGTATTCCAGTTCAATCGGTAAATGACAAGATTTCCCAAAGACTAGCTGGTATGGAGACATACCAATTAGTGTCTTGTAGGCGGTGCAATATTCCCACAAAGCATTATCTAGCTTTCGAAACCAATCAGTCGTATTTGCATTTATAGTCTTATTGACCTACCAATTTGAAACTTCTACTTGGCCACTCGTTTGAGGATGATAAGGCATTGCTACTTTATGTCTCACCTAATATTTGCTCAATGCGGACTCAAAAAGCCTATTGAAAAAATGGTATCCATCATCACTAATAAACGCCCGAGGAGTGCCGAACCTAGCAAAGATGTAGCGTCTTAGGAACTGAACAACACCTTTCCCTTCATTGTTTGGTAGTGCGATAGCTTCTACCTATTTAGAAACATAATCTACTGCCACCAAAATGTACATATTACCGAACGAACTCACAAATGGGCCCATAAATCTATTCCCCAGACATCAAACAACTCAACCTCCAGAATAGGTTTGAGAGGCAACTCATGTCTTCTGGACACTCCACCTTGTTTTTGACATTAAGTGCAGTTCTTAACAAACTTATGAGCATCTTTGTAAAGGGATGGAAAATACTAACCACTTTGAAGAATTTTAGCAGTCGTACACACCCCACCATGATGACCACCAACCGGTGAGGCATGACACACATGGACAATTTTGTTGAATTCCTCTTCTGGTACACATCTCCTAATGATATGGTCTGCACATTCTCTAAATAAGTATCGTTCATCCCAAAAGTATTTCTTGACGTCGAACAAAAACCTATTTTGTTGATAGAAGTTCAGGTCTTTCGGCATCAGTCCACAAACTACATAGTTAGCAAAAGCACCATACCAAGGATTCTATTGTAGAGTTACTGCGAATACTTGTTCATCGGGAAAGGCATCATTTATGTCTACCTCTAGCTCGTCATTCTCCTTGCCTTCTAATCTTGATAGGTGATCAGCCACCTGATTTTCACAACCTCTTATGTCTTTGACTTCACAGTCCAATTCTTACAATAGCAGCACCCATCTTATTAATTTGGGCTTGGCATCTTTCTTTGCCATCAAATACCACAGAGCAGCGTGATCTGTATGACTAACCACTTTGGTACCTAATAGGTATGCCTGAAATTTCTCAAATGCATATACACCGCAAGTAATTCTTGCTCCGTAACTGTATAGTTACGTTGAGCACCATTAAGAGTTTTGCTTGCGTAGTAATAAAATTGAATAGCTTATTGCATTTTTCCCCCACCACATAACCTACTGTCATACCGATTGAATCACACATCACTTCGAAGGTTGCTGACCAATCGAGACTGATGATGATCGGAGTGGAAATCATTTTGTCTTTCAAACATTTACAGGCTATCATGCAAGCATCATCAAAATTGTATTTTACTTCCTTCTCCAAATGGTTGCACAAAGGGTGTGCAATTTTTGAAAACTCTTTGATGAACCTCCGGTAAAAACCACCATGCCCCAAGAAACTTCGAATCACCTTCACCGAGATTGGTGGTGGTAACTTCTCAATGACTTCTATTTTTGCTTTATCAACTTCCAGCCCTTTTTGTGATAGTTTGTGACCAAGAACTATGCATTCCCTAACCATGAAGTGGCATTTTTCCCAATTTAGGACCAAATTTATCTCCACACATCTCTGAAGGACCTGCCCCAAGTGTGCCAAGCATGCTTCGAAAGTATCACCCACAACTAAGAATTCATCAATGAAGACTTCCATTGAATCTTCTACCATATCAGCGAAAATCGATAGCATGCAACATTAAAATATTGTTGGAGCATTACACAACCCGAACGACATCCATTTGAAAGCAAAATTCCCATATGGACAAGTGAAAATGCTTTTTTCTTGGTCTTCTGGAGTAATAGAGATTTGATTATATCCAGAGTACCCATCCACGAAGCAATACCATCATCTTTCTGAAAGTCGATCAAGCATCTGATCCATAAAGGGCATGAGAAAGTGATCTTTTTCAGTCCACCAGTTCAATTTCCGGTAATCCATGCATACTCTCCATCCGGTCACCGGTCTCATAATAACAAGCTCCCCCTTTTCATTTGGGACTATCGTGATGCCTCCTTTTTTGGTACACATTGGACCAGACTCACCCACTTACTACTCCCAATAGGATAAATAACCCATGCATCAAACCACTTTATTATCTCCTTTTTCACCACCTCTTGCATTGGTGGGTTTAATCTTCTTTGATGCTCAACACTCGACTTACATTCGCTATCAAGCTAAATTTTGTGAGTGCAAATGCCGGGTGGAATGCCCACAATGTCCGCAATAGATTATCTAATGGCTTTGATGTGTCTTCTCAACACTTCAAGGAGCAACTTCACTTGCCATTCAAGTAAGTCGGCTGCAATAATTATGGTTAAGGTGTTAGTTGCACCCAAGAATGCATATTGAAGGTGGGAGGGGAGCACTTTCAACTTATGCTTTGGTGGTTCCTCCGTTGATGGCTTTGCAGGAGGATTTTCCCAAATTTTTAGATAAATATGCAGCCTTAATGGAGTCTTTGAATATTCCCCCAAACACGAGAAGGAAGCTACTATCTCATCATAACCTTGCACTTCAGACTAATCATAGTTTGCAAGTACCACTTCAAGTGGCTCACTCATCCACATCAAATGGCTAACACTAGCCACGACTTTATCAATTGCATCAATAGTCGAGACCACATGAATATCGCTTGGGTGATTAATAGACCTACACACATTAAAGGTTACTTCATCTTTATTCACCCGAAACTTCAACTCTCCACTTTCAACATCTACTAACGCTCTCCCGATTTCTATGAAAGGTCATCCCAAAATAATGGGAATTTCTCCATCAATCTCGTAATCAAGTATGACAAAGTCAGTTGAAAAGATGAATCGGTCAACCTTTACCAAGATATCATAGAGTATTACCATAGGGTGCTTGATATATAGGTCTGCCATCAAAAGCCTCATTGTTGTGGACTTTGGTTCACCCAACCCAAGTTGCTTATAGATTGCATATGACATTAGGTTTATACTTGCTCCCAAATCACATAGGGCCTTTGCGAATAGGAGCATACCAATAGTGCAAGAGATGGTGAAGGCTCCGGGATCTTCCTTCTTTTTTATCTTCTTCTTAGTCATAATTGCACTACAACTATGAGAGACTTGAATTATTTCAAAGTTCAAGCTTCTTTTCTTTGTGACTAATTCCTTCATAAACTTTGCATAACCCGGCATCTCCAACAATGCCTCCACTAGAAGGAGATTTATCGATAATATCTTGAATGCCGATAAAAACTTCTTGAACTTTTCATCCTCATTTTTCTTCTTGAGACGTTGAGGAAATGGAGGAGTTATTTTGGGAAGAGGTTGTGCCACCTTTGAGATTGAAGTGCTTTTTCCCGCATCTTTTTGTAACTCTTTGGAAACACTTTGTTGGATAGATATCTCTTCTTCCTCAATACCTTTTTCTTCTTCATGAGCTTGCGAGTCATCATTACCCTTTGTATCACCTACCACAACCTTCCCACTATGCGTAACCACAGCCAGCCCTTTATCACCATCCTCCCTCAAAGTTGTGATGTATGTGGTTTCACCGTCCCCCTTTATTTTGGTTCTAATTATGCTGAAAGTAGACTCAACTAACCTTCAAGTATCTTGATTGCATCAGCGTGGGAGTTCACTCTATTGTTTAATGATGAGAAATCAGATTTCATCCCTTTTAGAAAATCATCTGAACCCTCAACTTTGTCAAGGATACGAGACAATAAATCATCCACTCGGGGACTACTTGCACTTCCTTTTGACTTTGGGCTCTCGCTCGCTAGGGTGTGATCTTCTTCATGATCATCCTCTCTTCTCCAAGGATGACTTTGCTCAGCCCATTCTTGATAGTAACTTCTTTGCTCTTCTTCTATGTGAGAGTTCCAACCTTGATTCCCACCCCGCTGTAAGTAACATGGGTGATAACCCTCCTTATATCTATTGGAGTTCCAACCTTGATTCTCCCCCGACTTTGAATAGCCTGAGGAAGAACCCTCCTTAACTCTAAACACCCCCTTGATCATTTGGGCTCTTTCGCATTTTCTAACATTTGTGTTTGTAGTAGCTCCATTTGGGATAACATCTTGTTGATGTTCTTATCCCTTTCTCTTTCCTTATCAAGTTGCTCTTGAGTCATTCTAAAGCAAAAAAGGCTAAACTTGATCTTCTTGAGTGTACCAAGCTTGATTTATTTTCGTCATTTCATCAAGAAGAAATGAAGCCACCTCAAACGATTGCAATATTATTACACCTCAAACCAATAGATCAGCTACTCCTTTATTTACCGAATTAAGACTTTGGTTAAAGTATTGGAGTAGCACATGTTTCATTGAAGAAGTAGTTTCTTAAACCTCAGCTACGTTTCATGGATGGGTTCACCTTCTAGTCAGTTGAAACCTTGAATGTTATCTCTGAGTTTCATCATCCTTGACGGGGGAAAGAACCTCGCATTAAATGCCATGGAAAGTTCATCCCACAATATGATAGAATTCTTCGGTAACTCAGCCAACCATTTGCTAGCTTCCCCCGTTAGAGACAATAGAAATAACCTGAGACACATTGATTCCTGCGATACATTCTTGAATGAAAACGGGCTGCAAACATCAATAAAATTCTGCACATGCTCATATGGGTCTTCTTGAGTCAAACCTCCGTAGAATCCCTTCATTTGAAGGAGATGGAGAGTTGTGCTAGTAACATCAAATATAGCATCCTCATCAGCTAATGGTAGGTAAAATGCAATAATTCCACCCAATTGGATTGGGTTGTGCACACTATTAAGATCATCAATACCATCTCGGTGACCCCCTTAGCTACCATTCATCTCTGTCTCGCTCATTTTCTCTTCTGCTCAGCACAACCAACACAAACACAATACAACCTAAATCAGTTCAACTAAAGCTGACAAATTCACAAATTAAACTTCGGCAAAGGAATTCTAAACAACGCTACTCCATGGCAGCGGCTCCATTTTCATTAACATATCAACTACACCTCATACAATACTAGGTGTAGAAGATCGTTAAGCAGTATAAACCCAACAAAAAAGTTGGGGTCGACCCCATAGAGAGTAGTTTTGATTGGAATTAAAATATGAAGTTATCAGCGTGACTTTTGCAGCTGAAGGAATAAAAGTTTTGGGAACTATTGATCAAATTTGAGGAGTAGCAACAATTTCAAAGTGAAGGGTTTTTTAGACTAGAAACAGCCTCAACAAATATCTAGGAACAACCAAATAGGAGAAAGATTCTTGAGGGGATTGACTAACCAATTGATAAGTGCAACTCAACGGGTGCAAGTTACTAACCAAAAGTGCCAACTCTTTATGCGTAAGATGGACTTTAGATGAGGAACCTTTCTCTCGAATAGCTACCTCATTTCCAATGAGTTCTCTTGAACCTAAATGCACTAAATAAAAAGACTAGTTCACAACCTCACCACATCCACTCTCTCAAGATAGATACATAGAATGAGTCTTGGAATTCACTCTCTCAAGCTAAAACAATCATGACCCACTAACTATGAGTGCCAACTTATCACTTTAACCTTACACTTCTTTCTTAAGCAAGGATAAAACACTGAATTATATTAAAATAAAAATACAATATATAAGTTAAAACACAACAATAGGTCATACCCACTTCAAATTAACACCATAATTTGTAATAACTAGCACCCATCAAGTCAAACATAATAATTTGTCACATCGTCAAACCCCTAAGATCGGGGTTTTAGCCAATCATCATAAAACTTAGAAATTCAATACTTACTACATGCTCCATTTCTGGGTATTTGAAAATCAAAATTCTAATATGGATAATATCTCTTCTATTACAATACCCAATTGAAATATCTTGCCAAAATTCCTTGAAATCAATAAGGGTAGTGTTTTTGTTCTCTCTATTTCGTTCCACAATGACTGAATGCATTCTCTCTCTTCCAAAAATAAAATTATACTGATCTCAGGTGTTGCTTTTTGGGGTCAGTCGGTGAGGAAACTCTGGCTTCACCGACCAGTCGGCGACTGGCCGATCGTCCTTGTCTATCGCCTTTTTTCTTCATATTTTTCTCATTCAAACACTGTAATTTTAGGAAATATAGATCGGAATCACCGATCATTTCTGCGATGCACCCTTTAGTCTTTTAGCTCGCCAATTCACTTTCACATTGGGCTCGACCAGTATGTTCAACGACCTGATCTTCCTCCACCGATGCACTCGGAAATTCGCCGATAGGGAACGTATTTCTCCTATTTTTCCTATTTTAGGCTTAGTGTTCTGTAAATTTAGGCGGTCTAGGGGTAATTTGGCGATTCATTGAGTTCTCTTGGCGATCATTAGACTTGCTTTTCTCCTATCTTTTTTAGTTTGTGTTGTTCTTTTTGCCTATTAGTTTCTTTGCTTTATTCCTCAACTCATATACCTAAAAATTTAGAATTAAACATCAATTTATGGCACAAATTAAGCATTTGAGGACACTAAATCTATATACACAAAGCTCCAAATGAGTACAAATCTTGGACTCATCACCGCGTGATCCTACCAGTACACTGTGGTTGTGTACTGATACTGCACTTGCTCATTCTGTGTTGAGTATAGGGCATCTTCAGGCAGCTACTGACACACCTCATTTAGGGGATCACTAATCGAGACCGGATTCAAGGGTGAGCCAATTCTTCAAGGCTACCATGGTTCCTCTATTGTTTAGTCCATTCCTTTTAGACTCAGACTTTATAGTTAGACTCATTTGTGTTAGTTTCAGGGTTGCACCCCTTTTTCTTAGACTTATCGTTAGTAGAGTTTTGGTACACTGACTTTCAGTTTCTAGGGGTTGAATTTCCACATTATTATTCGTTAGACCTTCATAGTTTTTGGGAACTCAGTATTTCTTTTAGGCATTTAAACCTGCTTTCGTATCTTTAAATTATTACTTTTTCTTAAATTTCTTGGTTGGGTTGTAGTAATGTGTAACGACTTGTTACCGTCGTTATAGAAAAGTCATCCGGGAAATTTTTTGGGCTGCAAAACTTTTTGTTAGTTACTTGCAATTTCCCAACCTAGTCCAGATTTAGATGAAATCGGAATCAGTGAGGTCTATGAAAATTTGGTAACAAATGGGAGATCCAATTATGAATTTGATTACATGAGTAGATAGCTAAGACATTAAAGAACTCGTATGACTTTCCAGAATTGAATTCAGGCGAGTAGAACTCCCGAAATAGCTCTTAGCATGAAAGGGTATTTTTTGAGTGTCATGGGAGGAAGGTGTATTGTAAAATAGGGGTTTAAAACTCTTAAATTAGCTCACTATTTCCGTGCAAGCCTACAAAGCAGGATTTTCTGGCCTAGGCGGGGCTGTTGTAGCGAGGTGAGGACCGTTGTGGTGGGACAGACATGACTTAAGTCGGAAATAAACTTAAAAAACATTTTATTCAGCAATTTTCAACCTTGAGAGCTAAGGAATGACCCAGAGGTATTTCTTGAAGGTTTTCCAACTCTTCTAGCACTAAACGTAAGGTTTTTACTCTCCAAATCCATTTTTCGATCAATAGAACTTAGTTTCTTGTGTAATTATCTATGGGGAAGGGTTTTGATCTAGGATTTATGATGGAAAAAAATGCTAATATGGGTAGGAGGATCAAGGGTTCGACCTAGGGTGGATATTATTGATTATAGTCCGGGTAATTAGGTCTTGTTCATTGATCCTCGTGTTATATAGATTGTTTGTTGACCAAAAACAAATGGAAAGAATCCATAAGGGGAAGAATCAAGTTTCTTAGGGGATTCAAGCTTTGTTCGAGGTAGGTGATGGTTGTGATTTCATGGTTATGTGATATGTGTTGGTAATTGCTTCATTGTAAAGCATGAATGTATACTAATGTAGCATTGTTGATCAAACCTAATAAAATAAATATGAATGAACAAATGAATGGCATGATTCAACATTTGATTGTATGACTATGAGAATGTACATCTGAGTGTGATTGTGATTGTGGTTGTGTTGAATGGATCGAGTGTCACATTCTGACACACTAACTTGGATTTGGTGCCATGTTCTGATGCATATATTAGATCGGTTGTCACATTCCGACACACTAACTTGGATCGACTGCCACATTACGACGTATTTATTGGATCGGGTGTCACGTCTCGCAAGCTAATTAGGATCGGGTACTACAATTTGTTACACTAACAATTTGTGTATGAGTTCCATGAGAGGACCATTGAATTGGGTTCCGTGAGAGGACCATTAAATTATGTTGTGTATCTACTTGTGATGATTACGTTCATATCTAATGATGATTGATTTTGGAAGACTATATGTTGCTCTAAAATGATAACCACTGTGTATATATTATGTGCATGTCATGTTTACTTTGTTGTGACTTCTTATACATGTTGTGTTTACTGGAATAGCCTCGTGATCCTACCAGTACACTGTGGTTGTTTACTGATACTACACTTGCTCTGTTTACTGATACTATACTTGCTCTTTCTTTGTTGAGTACATGGCATCTTAGGCGGATACTGACATACGTCATTTAGGAGATCACTTATTGAGACCAAATTCATGGGTGAGCTAGTTCTTTCAGGCTGCCACGGATCCTTCATATTTTGTTTAGTCCACCTATTTTGGATTTAGACATTGTTTTAGTAGTTGTTTAGTTTCGGGGTTGTACCCCTTGTTCTTAGACTTGTTGTTAGTAGAGTTTTGGTGCATTGACTTTCAGGTTGTAGGGGTTGTTCTTCCGCATTAGTTTGGTTAGTTTTATTTGAACCTTTGGAGTGTAGGGGGACTCCATTTTTATTGTCATCTAAACCTGCTTCCGTATCTTTAAATGCCTTGTTTTTCATTAAGTTGTTTAGATTGGGTTAGAGTGATGGTTCTCCCATCGGAGGGTTAGTGTGGGTGCCAATTACGACTGTCTGGGTCGTGATAAAGTTGGTATCAGAGCCCTACGTTCGTTGATCTAGATGTACCAAAATGAGTCTAGTAGAGTCTTCTAGAATGGTACAGGGACATCTGCACTTTTCTTCGAGATGCTATAAGACTTAAGTAAAAACTCACTTCTTTCTACTCCTTTCGTATTATGACTTGAATCCAATTGATATCTAGGTGATACAAATTGGTATCTGAATTTATTCACTCTATTTCGCATATGTTTAGTAATTGAGTTGTAAAGGTGGAAACAACAACACCAGCAATAGAAAATGTATCCTTGGAAATAGGTATGTATCCCTGACTCACTATGGGGATGTAGTGACTAGAGACAAAAATGATGTTATTATTAAGTTCTTAAAGTGGAAAGTCCCATTCTTTATGGGTACAAAATTTGAAGAAGTGTAGAATTTTCTTGTTGATTGTCGTGAGCTGCTTCATAAGATTGATAAGGTAGAGTGATTTGGCGTTGAGTTATGATATAACAGTTCAAGGGAGACACCAAAATGTGGTGGTGGTCTCATGTTGAGTGTTGTCTAGTAAATGCACTACTCATGACTTGGAAATAATTTATAGCTATCTGTATGGAGAAGTATATACCCTGAACTTTGAGGGATACGATGAGATATGAGTTCCTGAACAAAGAGAAATTTCATCGCTTTCTGGAGTGATTAAGGTCAAATTTACAGATTCAATCTTATGGGTGACAACATTCAAGAAGTTTTGTAAGGGATGACTGGATAATGAACACCATTACTTGGAAAATGCATTTAGTATTGTTGTCATATCATGTATGGGTTACTTGGTAAATGATTAAATTATGTTGCGACAATTGAGGCTAGATTTCTACTGTGATTTCCTTGAGTGATTGTGTATTAAATAGGCTCATGATACGACTACTACAGTAGCAGTGATGCTTAATTGGTTAAGTTATTAAGTGTGTTAAAATTGTGCAAAACCTGGGCATATGAGGAGGAAATCAGTGAGGCCGTGTAGGTTGGGCAAATGGTAATGCAGGTAGAGGTACAGTGCAGCCAGGCAGGGAAGTCGCCCGTCATGATGACAGGGCTAAGTGTTATGTCTTTTTGTCCAAGACTGAGGCTGGGGTGTATGATGCATTGTCTTGTTTGATTCGGATTCTACTTATTCATATGTGTCAGTTTCGTTTGCCTTGGGAATTTGATATGATTTGTGATATACTTAATGCCCCATCCATGTTTCTACCCAGTTGGAGAATCAGTCATAGTCAGCCATGTCTATCGTGCTTTCCCTATCTTGTTTATAGGTTTTCATACTTGGGCTGATTTGGTTATTTTGGAAATGATTGGCTTTGATATTATCTTAGGCATGACTTGGTTTTCCACCTATTATGTTGTGTTAAATTGTAATTCTAAGCCTGTGACTTTAGAGATCCCCGGTAGGGAAATGTTAGAGTGGGAAGAGGTGTACAAGCCTAAGCCTGCTAAGATCATATCCTTTATTCAGGCTAGGAAAAGTGGTGAGGCAGGGATGTTTGGCATATTTAGCTCATGTTAGGGATGTTGAGGTTGAGTCTCCCTCTATTGAGTCTATTTCTGCAGTGCCTGAGTTTAATAAAGTGTCTCCTACCGATTTGCCTAGTATTCCTCCGAATAGAGATATAAATTTCTGCATTGACTTGGAATAGGATACTCGCCCCATTTTGATCCCTCCTTATCAAATGTCTCTGGTAGAATGGAGAGTGCTTAAGGCTCAAATCCAGGAGCTTCTTGATAAAGGTTTCATTCATCTTAGTGCTTCTATGTGGGGTGCTTTTGTCTTGTTTTTTAAGAAGAAAGGTGGTAGTATGAGGACTGATGATTTTATCTTAAGCCATGAATCAGTGGATTGACATCGGAATGATAATCTTATGGATTAAGAAAGTTCCATTGAGTATACTTGGGTGAAGGAAATTGAAGATTTTAGTAAGAAGTGCTTATAAAAAATTGGGTTAGTCCTTTGAATTTGATGAGTATACTTGAGTTTGAGGTGTCGTGTTGATGAGAAGGTTGACTTCGTTGTGATAGCCGAGTGTAATGGTAGTAAGCGTTCGTGATAGATTGTGATGGAAAGCAACTTTATAATAAGATTGTGGTTAAGCGAATTTTGTATAGTAATCACGACTCGCGAGTATCTAAGGTTGTTGTTCCCTAATACCTAGTGAGTAACGTGGTTGTATGGAAGGTTTTAAGAGATGGTGGGACATCACTCGAGCAAAATTTTAAAGGGCTAGAGTCATAATGATGAAAAATAGTGCGATGTAATACAACCTTTAGAGAGAGGCGAGAGAAATAATATTTTATTTGATTGCAAAGGCTAAAGAGGTATGTTTAGAGGGGTAGATAATTGAGTTCAGAGACGCGTGATTTCATTCGTTTTGTTGTGGCTATGGTAATAGTGTCCCGGGTCAAGAAGATTGGTTAAAACTATTGAAAAAGACTTGAGAAGGAGTGTACAAACATTATCTCGAGTGTGATGATAAGTGCCTTGGTTTTGTTTTTGAGTATAGTAATGAGTACGAGTGAATTCTTTTATGGAGGATATTGTAAGATCGATGGAGATGCAATCAATTATAAGTGAAGATCTATGAATTCATAAAAATCTTCAAGGTACAAGCTAATGTTGATAGATAAGGGGAGTGTGTTATACGGTTGAATTTACAATTCATATTTTTTATTGTAAATCTACATTCGTGGTGAGATATGTTATCAAGGTAGGAGTTGGCAAGGTGAGAAATGATCAATTGTATCAGGTATTGAGCATTTGAAAGGACTTACACCTGGGTTGAGTCTTAAGGTTTATTACTGTTGATTGTTAAGTACCCAAGAGAGGTTTTCATTTTAAAGTGTTGGTTTATAGTACGGAAAAGGGTCTGAGTGTTCATGATGGTTGTTAGTATTGAGAATGTGGACTTCAGTGGAATGATGTGAAGAGTATGTGGAGTCAACTCAGCGGAAATGACTGGTATTGACTCTTCAGAGGAAAATCTTTAGTTTTATTTCATAAAATCCTTACGTGACCATCTATTTCATTTTGTACATGGTGGTGAGTATATTTCACTAGCTATGCTCTCGTGTGTTTTCATTTTTGTGGGTTGATCCCTAGTGGTGGATCAGGGGTACCAAATCATGCGATGCTATTTTAGTTAAGTGGGATGATTGGAAAGACTTTGGTATTTCATATGACATATTTGGCGTTGTCTTGGAGTTGTGAAAGTATTTCAGTGGATCTACATGTACCACCATGCTTATGAGAATTCATAGAAGAGCTATCATATGTAATTAAGGTTGTTCGACAATCTTAATATTCATCTTGTCGTTGAGGGAAAGTAACGATTTTGTGTGGTTGAATGTAGGGATCATTGGGTACAATTATACTATTATTAAGAGTAATCTACAATCACAATAGCTAAATCTAGCATCTCGATAGTGTTGTTAAATGATTTGTATTCTTGGAAATATCCCTCGATGAGTATCTGATTCTAAAGATCAATTTTTTATAACTTAAGCTCATTGAAATTTATGTTGTAGGATGGAGAAATTGTTAAGAACTATGATTGTTTAAGTATTATAAGTGTGTGTTGGTTGGTTCAGATTCACTTCTAATTGCAACGAGTATTGATTTGAAATTTTATCATGCTTAAGTGCTAAAAGATTCGTCTGGATGATTGTGTCAAAGTCCTTGATAACATGTTGCAGACGTGTGTATGATCAACTTTGGTGGTTGTTGGAAATCACTTTTGTTGTTATTTAAGTTTATATACAATAATATTTATCACTCGAGTATTGAGACGACTTCATTGAGGTATTGTATGAGAGGATTTGTAGGTATTAAATTGGTTGGTTTAAGGTATGAGATGTGAAACTCTTGGGTGGTTGATTTGGTGAATGATGCTCAAGATAAGGTGAGAAGCATCCAAGCTAAGCTTCTAACAGCCCAGAGTCGACAGAAAAAGTATGCGGGACAAGTACCCCCAGTTGTTCATCGATTCAGGTACTACTCTACTCCTACTTGAACCATTTTCCTAATTTGTCAATCGGGGATAAGGGATGGATAAATTTGTATCTATTATAACGACCTGTTCCCGTCATTATTAAAATGCCAACGGAGAAAAATTTATGGCCGAAAAACTTTTTGGTAGTAACATGGAATTTGCCAACCTAGTCCAGATATCAGAGTAAGTGAGGTCTAGGAAAATCTGGCAACAAATGGGAGATCTAAATATGAATTTGATCACATGAGTAGGTATCTATGACGTTAACAAACCCGTACGACTTTACGAAATTGAATTCGGGCGAGTAGAACTCCCGAAACTGATCTTAGCCTGAAAAGGTATTTTCTGAGTGTCATGGGTTGAAGGTGTGTTGTGAAATGGGGGTTTGAAACTCTTAAATTAGCTTATTGTTTCCATGCAAGCCGCCAAGGCGGGATTTTCCCGCTGGGGCAGGGCCGCTATAGTGAGGTGAGGACCGCTGTGGCGGGACAGACACTACTTAAGTTGGAAATAAATCTCAAAAACATTTTATTCTATAATTTTTTACCTTAAGTGCTAAGGAACGACCTAGGGGTATTTCTTGAAGGTTTTCCAACTCTTCTAGCACTAAACGTAAGGTTTTTACTCTCTGAATCCATTTTTCGATCAATAGAACTTAGTTTCTTGGGTAATTATCGATGGGGCAGGGTTTTGATCTAGGATTTATAATGGGAAAAAATGCTAATATGGGTAGGAGGATCAAGGGTTCGACCTACGGTGGATATTATTGATTATAGTCCGGTTAATTAGGTCTTGTTCATTGATCCTCGTGTTATATATATTATTTGTAGACCAAAAACAAACAGAAAGAATCCGAAAGGGGAAGAATCAAGTTTCTTAGGGGATTCAAGCTTTGTTCGAGGTAGGTGATGGTTGTGATTTCATGGTTATGTTATATGTGTTGGTAATTGCTTCATTGTAAAGCATGAATGTATACGAATGTAGCATTGTTGACCAAACCTAATGAAATAAGTATGAATGAACAAATGCATGCCATGATTTAACATTTGATTGTATAAATATGAGAATGTACATTTGAGTGTGAGTGTGATTGTGGTTGTGTTGAATGGAACGGGTGTCACAATTTGACACACTAGCTTGGATCGGGTGCCACATTCCGATGCATATATTGGATCGGATGTCACATTCCGACACACTAATTTGGATCGGTTGCCACGCTCCGGTGCATATATTCGATCGAGTGTCACGTTCGGCACACTAATTGGGATCGGGTACCACGTTCCGGTACACTAATAGTTTGGGAATGTGTTCCATGAGAGGACCATTGAATTGGGTTCCGTAAGAGGACCATTGAATTGTGTTGTGTATCTACTTGTGATGATTACGTTCATATCTAATGATGAATGATATTGGAAGACTGTATGTTGCCCTAAAATGATAACTATTGTGTATATATTTTGTGCATGTCATGATTACTTAGTTGTGACTGCTTATAAATGTTGCGTTTACTGGAATAGCCACCTGATCCTACCAGTTCATTGTGGCGGTGTACTGATACTGCACTTGCCCTTTCTTTGTTGAGGGCAACTTCAGGCGGCTACTGGCAGGCCACATTTAGGAGATCACTAATCGAGATTGGATTCAAGTGTGAGCCAGTTCTTTCAGGCTCCCATGGATCCTTCGTATTTTGTTTAGTCCATTCTTTTCGGACTTGGACATTGTTTTAGTAGTTGTTTAGTTTCGGGGTTGTACCCTTGTTCTAAGACTTATAGTTAGTAGAGTTTTGGTACATTGACTTTAAGGTTTTAGGGGTTGTTCTTCCGCATTAGTTTGGTTAGTTTTATTTAAACCTTTGCAGTTCATGGGACTCCATTTTTATTGTCATCTAAACATGCTTCCGTATCTTTAAATGACTAGTTTTTTATTAAGTTTTTTATTTTGGGTTGTAGTGATGGTTCTCCAACCGGAGGGTTAGTGTGGGTATCAATCATGACGGTCTGGCTCGTGACATAATGGTTTCCCACCGGAGGATTAGTGTTGGTGCTAATCACGACGGTCTGGGTCGTGACAACATAGGTAATTTTTCATTTGTGATTATACTATCAGTGGTCATTGTAATCAAGGGTTTGGTTTTTTCTTTCTTATGTAATATGTAAAAATGGGGAAAAGTAAGTAGAAGTAGTTCATTGTGAGGAGCCAAAATGAAGGATTATATAGGGCTTAAGGATGCTTAAAATTTGGATAGAAGTTCATATGTTGTTTGAGTCAGATTTTTAAAAAGGAAATACTTCCAAAGATATGTTTGGCCATAACTTTGAAAAAAATTCCTTAAAAAGTTCTCAATTATAAAAAATGAGTGCGAACAGTTTGCTGAGAAGGGCTTAATAGTGCTTAATTTTGTGGCTAGAGATTTTTCATATATTTTGAAGCAAATTATAAAAAAGAAAATATTTTTTAAGATATGTTTGACCATAGATTTCAAATCAGAGTTTCAAATTTTTTCCTTAAAAAGCTTTGAAATATAAAAAATGGGTCCAAACAGTTTGCTAAGAATGACTTAATAATGCTTAAATTTGGGGGTACAATTTTGTTACACAATGTACATACACATATTCACACATTCTATATCATAATCATATGTAGAGATATTTAAAGAAATTTTCCGATTGATTTTCCTTAGATAGATTTCCTTATATAGCTTCAAATAACTTTTATTCTTAAAATAATACTATAGTAAAACTCACTAAATTAATATAGGTGATACTACAAAATATTATTAATTTGTAAATGTATTATTTAATAGATAAATTAATATTTATTAATTTAAAGAGTCTTTTGAGATTCAATAAAAGTTAATTTTTATTAAATCAAATATATTATATCCTAATAATTTATGTATCATATTTATTCAATATACATAAAAATAATAATTTATGATACACAAAGTACAATGAATACATCAAAATATTGTATCTTATTAAATTATGCATCTTATTTATGGAATTCAATGTTTTATGTATTATGCCTGAATTCAATAAATAGGATACATAATTTAATAAGATACAATGTTTTGATGTATTCATTGTACTTTATGTGTCATAAATAATTATTTTTATGTAAATTCAATAAATATGATACATAAAATATTAGGATACAATAATTTTGATGTAATATAAATTAATTTTTATTGAATCTCAAAAGGCTCTTTAAATTAATAAATATTAATTTATGTATTAAATAATACATCTACAAATTAATAATATTTTTGTAATGACCCTAAAGGTCATTTTTGGAAATTTTCATAAAATGACCGTTTTACCCCTCCCGATAGTTGCCCCGAGTCCTAATTGTTGTATTTTCGAAGTTGGTTTGAAGGAAAATGGATGA
>JAJOOS010009404.1:0-23705 GCA_029582725.1 Solanum chiquidenum | reverse complement strand
ACTTCAAAATTTCATT
The DNA here is from genome assembly GCA_029582725.1 of Solanum chiquidenum. Classification (NCBI taxonomy): domain Eukaryota; kingdom Viridiplantae; phylum Streptophyta; class Magnoliopsida; order Solanales; family Solanaceae; genus Solanum; species Solanum chiquidenum. The sequence continues at coordinate 23,689 of JAJOOS010009404.1, read as the reverse complement.
TTTTCACCCTTACCCTCGACCCCCCTACCCACCCCCTCCCCCCTAACAACCCTCCATCCACCACCTACCAGCCCCCCACGCCCCAAAAAAAAATTAAGTTTGTTTTTTAAAAATATTTTCAACTTCAAATTTTTATTTTTTCACCCCTACCCTCGATCCCCTCCCCACACCCCCTCCCAAAAAAATTAAGTTTGATTTTAAAAATATTTTCAATTTCAAAAAATTATTTTCTACTCTAGTAACAATAAAAGATATTTCTCAAAAATATTTTTCATTCAAAATTCAAACACTAAAAATCTTTTCCGGAAAATATTTTCTCCTCACCAACCAAACATGAGAAAATAAGTCAAAAATCTACTTGTTTTCCAGGAAAACATTTTCCTTCATACCAAACACACCCTAAATGATGATATTGATATGATAAGATTATGGAAAATGTCAATTTGGAGTACTAGGTCCTGCCAATTTTTTCTAACCTAAATTAATAGTATATTTATATTCTCATGCAATGTATCTAACTAAATTTTGACTTAGTCTTATAATAATAAAAATACACACCTAAACTCCTATCCATGATTACATTAATGAACATTTTAAACCTTTTATTTCTAACCAACCATACATTTGCTATTTAACAAAAAATCATTATTTTATGGGACCAACATGAGTGCACCATTGTAGACAAAGAAAACTTTCCTAGACATGATATATAATTTTCAAAAGTTTCATGAGGGGTTATATTAGTTTTCTTGGATGAATTTAGTGTTAATGAAGTCATATCAATCAAATTAATGTGTATATCATAGGTCATTAGTTGATTGCTTGGAAAAGTTGAATTCACTTAAAAATATTATAGTTTGTTCGGTTAAGTTTTTAGGAAGCAAAAATGTTACTCCCTCTGTCCCAATTTATATGACATGCTTTCCTTTTTAGTCAGTCCCAAAAAGAATGACACATTTCTATTTTAAGTAACAATTTGCCTATAAAATGTCTTTTTTACCCTTAATGAAATGATTTACAACCACACAAATTTCTATCATTCATTTTGGACCACAAATTTTAAAAGTCTTTCCATTTTTCTTAAAGTTTGTGCCAAATCAAAGTACATCATATAAAATGGGACGGAGGGAGTAATTTTTTTTGAAAAAAATGTTTATAAGATGCCTGAATAAGCTGCTGAAAGAAAATAAGTTATTTTGTCAACGAAAATAAGGAAAATAAATTGCATTAGTGATATTCCTGCATTGACAGCATACGTCCTTCCAACCAACACACCTCATCTTCACTCCCACATCCTTAAACCTCAACCTCACCATCCCACACCCTACTTTCTCTCCCTCGATCAACTCATATAATGCTGAATTTTTAGGTTATATTTTTCATATTTTTTTATTAATCAATTAGTCATTTTCGTGATTTATCAAAAAAAAAAAAAATTATTGAATTTAAGGTTACTATATTTATTTGCGAATTTTTGGCGTTAATTTTATATATATTTTTTCATATTTTTCCTATTTTTTATTAGTCAATTACTCATTTTCAGGATTTACCGAAATTGTTTTGTTGAAAATGGGTCGGGTAGTATATTTAAAAGGGGGGAGGGGGTATATCTAGACCTTTAATAGTTTAGGGGTATATTTGACCCTTTTTCCTTTAATATAAATGTCACGTGGTAATGTAAAAATGACGTGGCAATTCCATTTGGCATTTAACGCCCATAAGGGCATATCTAGACGAAAAGTTGGACGGCGAGGACACGAATGAGCCAAACTTTAAACGGGGGGTATATCTAGACCTTTTCAAATAGTTTAGGGGCATATTTGGCCCTTTGCCGTTTTCGAAATAATATACAAATAACTTCAATATAATATTTTTTATTTTTTTATCGGACATAAGAAAATAAATTAAAAAATCCACTAATGCATATTACCTCCGTCCACTTTTAATTGTTATGATTTCCTTTTTTAGAGTCAAACCTCCGTCCACTTTTAATTGTCATGATTTTCTTTTTTAGAGTCAAACTATAAGAACTTTGACTAATATTTTACGATATATTTTTTCATCATATTGATATGCGAAAAAATGTAATTTATAATATTTTTCGTATAGTTTTTGAATATCTAATTTTTTTGTTTAAAACATCGAATTAATTGATCTAATCTAATTTAACTTTGAAAATTAGTCAAATTAACTTTCGAAAAGCAGAACATAACACATAAAGTGGACGGAAAGAGTATTTTTTCTTGAAAATAGAATTCATATGGCAATACGCAAACACTTGTACTAAATAGAATTCATATGGCAATACGCAAACACTTGTACTTAATTGTCTAAAAAATACGTTCATACGTGGTATGCCTACAAGTCATTCAAATGAAAAATAGTGGTAATTAAGTTAGGAGGGTCAATCGTGAAATTGTGTATTAGCGAGAATAATTATAATTGAAGTGAGAATAGAAAGACTTCACTTCAATTCAATAAATGACGTTCACTTTATAAGTGTCTCTTTTTTCTAAATAGAATTTTCTTCATTTTCAATCTATATACCACGAAGGAGACATGGGAGAGGCACCGATCATCTTATCTTATGACCGCTTATAATTTTGAATTAGAAGAAAATGATCTTTTTCAAATCTCTTCTATGTTATTTCTGAATCTCATCTTATGCGTGTAAAATGAATTTTTTTAATATAAATTCATAAAGAACTATGAGATCAATTGATGCTAAATTTTAAATACTTTTAGAAAATATAAAAATAAATAAAATTTTCTTCTTTTGTTTCACCCAACCAAATGAATTTTCACAACTAAAACTAGCTAATTAATGTGAAAAGTTAGAGAGTTATTGACGGAACGTAACTTTAGCTAATTGACAAATCTATGTTCTACCAAACCATTTAAGGAACAAATATATAAAATAAAGATAGTGCCAAAATAATTATAGTCACAATAGTTTTTCTTAAAATAGAAATCTTTTGTCCATCTTCATTTTTTGTTTTCACTCGGTTGAGAAAATATGGCAAAAGAATATTTTTTAAAATATTATTCAAAATTTATATCGTTTAATTCTTAAAAAGTGAAACGTAATAAATATTTTGAAACAGAGAAACTGAGAAAGTAATATAAATAAATATCCTGAATTAATTTTATTTGACTAGTTTTGATGATCCTTTTGTTTGACTAGTTTTGAGGATCCTTTATGATAAGGTAAATGACATATTACACTAATATATGTTAAAATTACTTTAACATATACTAGTGCAATAAAATGGTATGTCTTGGTTGCCTCTATGATATTTACCACTTCTACTAATTATTAATAAAAGAAAAAGAGAGAAATTTTCATTTCAAAAGTTGAACATAATTAATTATTAGAAATTTAATTGGTAAACGAAGATAATTTCTTTATAGGATTTATGGTCAAAGTCTTGTTCATCTTTTAATTTGTTTTATTCACAAAAGCCAAACGGAAAAAAAGAAGGTGGGGTGGTTTGGGGTGGAAAGAGAGTACCACCTCTATATTTTGATTTTAAAAATAACACAAAGTACCTTATATTTGAAGAAAAATTTATAGTGATCCTTTAAGTATGCATGGAGTATTAGAATTTAATGGATTGTGAAACATAAACAATCTAAATATTCATAAATTCTATCAGTTATTTAGGATCGTAGAACTATATGCACATAAATTTATTATTATAATAATTCAATCAAGAATACATACCTGAATCATCCATAAATAATTCCTAACTTGAATTGAGCGGAAGTCTTTTCTTGAGTCTTGACAAGGAATTAGTTTTCTTTTCTCTCTCTTGACCTTATGCGTATTGGGATACCGTAGATGGGATAGGCTATTCCCTTTTAATAGGCAGAGAGAGGACCAAGCGGTTAATTTCCACTTTCCATCAAAGTAGGTAGTGGGGAGTTATAAGTAGTGGAGAGTTATATCCATAATAAATTTCCCATATTTATCCAATTAGATTTTAGTTAGTAATTAAATATTAAACCAAAACAATATTAATGTGAGCCATAAAAACTAACACACGTAGGCCATAAAACTAACATTCTCCCACTTGACACACATAACATCAGTTACTTAATGGGTTAATAAACATTTCAATTACAATGTGCACATATACTAAATCCAACATTATTTGTTGTTTGAGCAAACCAACTAATAGGAGTCATGGCGGTCATACATCACTTCTTGATATAATTCCTTTCATGTACTACAATATTAGTGTATTTCCCAACACAACCTTTAAATACATAATGGTCCAACAATAATGCTTAGAATATCTTTATCTAAAACAAAACATGTCATCGTCATTCTTAACATAATGTATACAAGAGAAAACATGTAATAACAGAAACATATATATAGTTGAGTTCAAAGTGTCAATTGCATAAACATAATAAAATCTTTACAGAAAGTCATTCATTGCTATCAATAAGACCCATTCTTTCAACACGTTCAACAAATGTTTTGGGCGATAATCCTTTCGTCAAAGGATCAGCAATCATAAGTTTAGTGCTAATATGTTCAGTTGTCACTTTATGTTTCTGGACTTCTTCCTTAACTGAAAAGTATTTCAATTCCATATGATTCGCACCCTTCGAATACTTATCATTTTTAGAGAAGAAACTGTTGCAGTGCTATCACAATAAATTTTCAGCGGCTTGAAAATATTGTCGACTAGTTCAAGTCCTGAACTAAAGTTTCGCAGCCAATTAGCCTGAACTGTGGCCTCAAAGCATGCCACAAACTCAGCTTCCATAGTGGATGCAGCTATAACAGACTGTTTCGCACTCTTCCATGATATTGCTCCTCCAGCTAACAGAAATAAATATCCAAATGTGGATTTTCTTGTATCCATACAACCAGCATAATCTGAATCTGAATATTCAATGACATCAAGATGATCAGATCTTCTATAAGTGAGCATATGATCTTTAGTTCCTTGCAAGTATCGCAACACTTTCTTTGCAATTTTCCAGTGATCCATTCCTGGATTACTTTGATAACGACCCAACATTTCAACAACGAAACTGATGTCTAGTCTAGTACATGTTTGGGCATACATTAGACTCCCAACTATTGATGCATAAGGAATATCATTCATTTTCTTACGTTCCAATTCATTCTTTGGACATTGATTGAGATTAAATTTAGCTCATTTCTGAATTGGAATAGGACTTGATGAGCATTTTTCCATTCTAAATCTCTCTAACACTTTATTAATATAGGCTTTCTGAGACTAACCTAATAATCCTTGTGATCTATTTCGAAATATTTCTATCCCAATTACATAGAATGCCTCTCTCATATCTTTTATTTCAAAATTATTAAAGAGATATCTCTTGGTATCATGCAACAAATCAAAATCATTAGTAGCAAGCAAGATGTCATCAACGTACAGGACTAACATAATAAACTTACTTCCACTAACCTTCAGATATATACACTGATCAACAGTGTTTTCCTTAAATCCAAAAGTTACAATAGTTTCATTAAACTTAAGATATCATTGTCGGGAAGCTTGTTTAAGTTCGTATATTGACTTCTTAAGTTTACACACCATGTGTTCCTTTCCTTTACTAGAAAACCCCTCAGGTTGATTCAAATAAACTTCTTCCTCCAAATTTCCATTTAGAAAGGCTATTTTCACATCCATTTGATATAACTCTAAGTCATAATGAGCTATTAAAGCCATTATATTTTTGAGTGAGTCTTTTTTAGAGACGGGTGAAAATGTTTATTTATAGTCGATGCCATCTTTTTGAGTGAAACCTTTTGCAACAAGTCTGGCCTTGTGACGTTCGATGTTGCCAGTTGAGTCACGTTTGATCTTAAAGATCCATTTACTCCCAACTATTTTGCAACCTTCTGGTAATTCAACAAGGTCCCATACTTCATTTTGTTCCATAGATTTCAACTCATCTTTCATAGCATTTATCCATCTATGAGAATTATTACTTTCAATTGTTTGTGAAAATGAAACTGGATCATTATCAATTCCCAAGTCAATTTCTGACTCGTGTAAATATACCAAATAGTCATCAGAAATAGCAGATCTCTTTTCTCTTTGAGATTTTCTTAATGCTACTTCTTGTGGTACATCTACTGCAGGTTCATTAATTATCGCTTCATTGAGATTAACAGAAGGATCGATTTGTTGTTCTTGTTGATTGTTAGATTGTACAATAACTTTAGTAACAACATCTTTAAAAGAAGTTAAAGTTAGAGGAACTTTCACCCTAACTTCTTTAATTTTCAATTTACGTGGTTCTTCACTCCCACTAACTTCATCATTCTCAATGAACCTAGCATTTTCAGTTTCAACTATTTTAGTATTATGATTAGGACAGTAAAATCTATACCCTTTTGATTTTTTTGGATAACCAATGAAGAAACCACTGATTGTTCTTGAATCCAGTTTCTTTTCTTGTGGGTTATAAACTCTAACTTCTACGAGGTAACTCCAAACATGCAGGTGCCTCAAACTAGGTTTTCTACCAGTCCACAGTTCAAAAGGAGTCTTTGGAACTGCTTTACTAGGAACCCTATTAAGTAAGTAAACGACAGTCCTTAAATCATACATCCACAATGAAAGAGGTAAAGATGAATTACTTAACATACTCCTAACCATGTCCATTAATGTACGATTACGCCTTTCTGCTACACCATTTTGTTGTGGTGTTCCAGGCATTGTGTATTGAGCACATATGCCATGTTTTTCGAGGAATTTAGCAAATGGACCTGGGTGTTGTCCATTTTCATCATATCTTCCATAATATTCACCACATCTATCTGACCTATTATTTTCACCTTTCTATCTAGTTGTCTTTCAATCTCAGTAATAAATACCTCTAAAGCATTTATCGCTTGAGATTTTTCATACAACAAATAGACATACCCATAAGGTAAAAAATCGTCAATAAAAGTGATAAAATATTTTTCTTTACTGAAAGATGCAATATCAAAAGGACCACATATATCAGTGTGTATAATTTCAAGAAGTTGTGTGCTTCTTATGGCTCTTTTCTTTGTCTGTCTTGTTTGTTTTCCTTTAATACAATTCACACAAATGTTAAGGTCTGTAAAATCCAAATTTGAAAGAATTTCATTCTTAACTAATCTTTCCAATCTTTCTTTGGATATGTGACCTAAATGTTTGTGCCACAAGAAAGCAGATTGTTCATTCACCAAACTTTGTTTGGTTCCAATATTATGATGCAGAGTTAAGAGTGTTTTGGCAAATAGATTATCAAGATTCAGTTTGTATAAGTTATCACAAAGAGTACTAGTACCAATGAGATAATTATGTTTAAACAAACTAAAACATTCATTACCGAAATTAAAATGATATCCAGTCTTATCTAACTTAGACAAAGAAACTAAATTTCTCGAAAGAGAAGGTACATAACAAGTTTCAAGTAAATCTAAGTGACGCCCAGTAGTAAGGATAAAACGGTAAGTCCTTATAACTTTAACTGGAGCCTTCACTCTATTCCCCATATACACATATCTTTCATTCTGGCTTATGGTTTGTGTTGTAGGGAATTCATGCATCGTATTAGAAACATGAACAGTACAACTAGAGTCAATCCACCAAGTATTATAAGGAACTTCAGTTAGATTTGATTCGAGACATGTAAAAGCACAAGGCTTACCTTTCTTCTCGAGCCATGCCTTAAATTTCAGGCAATCTTTCTGAAAGTGTACAGATTTTTGATAGAAACGACACTTATCATTCTTGTGTTCCTTCTTACGTACTTGAGAGGAGGACTCATTAACATTATAGTGCCTCTATTTTTCCTTAGCATGTTTCTTTCCTTTCTTTCCAACTCCTTGATGACTTACAAAGTTGATGGAGTGGGTTCCTTGATTCTTGAGCCTTACTTCCTCCTGAACCAACATTCCATGCAATTCATGCACGTTCCATTTGTCTTTCATGGTGTTGTAGTTCATTTGGAAAGGGCCGTACTCAGACGGTAATGAGTTGATGATAAATTATACAAGGAAATTTTGTTCCACTTCCATTTCCAAAGACTTAAGTACTGCTGCTACGTTTGTCATTTCAATGACATGCTCGTGCATGGTACGTGAACCATCAAACTTCATAGTGGTCAAAGTACCCATTAATGTCCCAGCAAGAGACATATCAGCAGTTTGAGATGATTCTTCCACAAGTTTCAGAAAATCTTTTGCATTTTCAATTTTGGGAAGAGTAGTCTTAATGTTGCTCACAATATTCATTCGCATAAAATTATGCCTAATCTGTTAGATCGATCCCAGTGCTTATAATAGGACCTTTCTTCAGTACTGCTGGTTTCAGTAATAGCAGTTAGCTTCTCAGTGTAAAGTGCAACATCAAGATCTAAAACTCTGAGATGGAATTTGATCTGTTCGCACCAATCCGAGAAGTTAAGAACGTTAAAGGTCGTAACAGAGGCAGAGTGTGAATGAAAAGCAAATGCTACAAATTAAACATGCTCATTTGTTAATACTTTGAGTTATGAATTTTAAACATACTATCAAATTCAGAAATGGTTTATAAATTCTTAAATGTATATTGATGTCCCCCTTTGGGCGAAATATCAAAATACAACTTTAAACATATTAATGATGCTTAAATGTAAATTTAAACGTAATTCAATAATTTTTAATGTGTCAATCAATAATATTTATTATCTTTGGATAAATAAATAAAACTAACGAATCTAAATTATCTCATTAATGCTAAATGGTTATAAAATAAATAATCAACCTTTGGGTGATCCACAAATATCTTATAACCAAAAACTTCAATATATCCATAAGTGTTATATCGGTTACAAGCATCAAAAAATTAATGGATAATTGAATATACGTTTAATCATTATTATTAGACCATTTTGGTGATTAACTAATCTCATATACATAATTCCAAAATAAAATACATCATAATAGTGAATAATTATTTCCCTTAATACTAAACACCTTTATATGGTAAAATTAGTACAATAATAAGGTATAATAACATTATGCATAAATGAATCATTATATATATATACAATGGTGTTATAAAGCAAAATAAATTATGGATCATCACTTCACTATTTAATTCACATGAGTTCTTTTGAATGTCATTACTAAAATTTATTTCCTTAATTTAAAAGAAAAGAACAAGTGTTCTAATAAAAATTCAAGTTTTCAGTGAGTGAAACTCAACTACTCAAAACATAATAATCTGAATTCAAATCAGCCATACAATTAGATCAATACCCATTACCGTTTTCAAATAAAGACAACAATAATTCTATGAAAAATCACTAGTTCTTAAACCATGATCTTGATACCACATATTAGAATTTAATGGATTGTGAAAACATAAACAATCTAAACATTCATAAATCCTATCAGTTATTCAGGATCGTAGAACTATATGATTTTCACATAAATCTATTACTATAATAATTCAGTCAAGAATACATATCTGAATCAGCCATAAATAATTCTTAACTTGAATTGAGCGGAAGTCTTTTCTTGAGTCTTGACAAGGAACTAGTTTTCTTTTCTCTCTCTTGATCTTATGCGTATCGGGATACCGTAGATGGGATAGATAATTCCCTTTTAATAGGCAGAAAGATGACCAAGCGGTTAATTCCCACTTTCCATCAAAGTAGGTAGTGGAGAGTTATATCCATAATAAACTTTTCATAACCAAAACAATATTAATGTGAGCCATAAAAACTAACACACGTGGTCCATAAAACTAACATGGAGTAATTTTGATCCTTTAAGTTTGTTATAATTGATCATCTTATTTTCATTAAATATTTAACAAATAATTGTTATTAGGTTTAACGAAAATTCTAAAAAAATCCTTTGTACTTTGTTCAAGTTGTGGATTTTCATTAGTGTTAAATGTATTGTTGTTCTTATGGTTCTATGGGGGAAATCCTACACTCAAAAAGTTCTTGAGAAATGATCAAGTCTTCAAGTGACTTCGTATCAGAGCTAGAAATAATTTCTTCTTTCTTAAAAGATTCACGTATCAAATGTTGATTCGATTTTTTTGTCAAAGTCATTACATTTGAGAGTCACACACTTTAATTTGGTGAGAAATTGTCAATTAGGTACTCCCTCTGTTTCAATTTATATGACATTTTTAGGAGTAATTATTTTGAATTGTCAATTATTGTGACTTATTGTACTTTTTACGTAGTTTACAAATATATAAATTTTATTTCAAAAAAATTAAATATTCCACGCGCAAAAGTTCCAATAAAACTTAAAATGGTTGACTTTCAAAAAATAAAAAGTGTCACATAAATTGGAACATAGAGAATATTTAATATTCAACACTTTAAAAATTATTGAAGTATTCAATAAAATACCACATTTAGTTAAGATATCAAATTAAAATAAAAGTCAAATTTGAGGGACCACATATATAAATTTCAGCCTCTATAAAATGATGAGACGTAGAAGGCTCGTTTGGTAGGCTAGATAATATGAAGTATTTCATAATTAAGTTTAAGCTAAGAATTATATTCTGTTTGGTTGACAAGATAAATTTATAGTATCAATTAAATATAGTATAAATTTAATCTAAACTTAATTTTAAAATATCTTATCTTATTCCATTTAACTTGCGATTAATTTACACCACTTCTCAAGTGGGATAAATTAATCCAAAAATTATAATTTTAGCACTATAATTCTGAAATAATTTAATACGCGTATCAAACTAGAGTGAGTATTAAATAGCACTAAGTAAATTAATGATAGTTTTCTTAAAATAATAATTGTAGTTAAAAGATTTGCTTCTAATTTTTTTAAGTATACTTTATAGGGAGGTTGAAGAGGACATTAAGAGTAAAATTGTGTCTAAGTTCTCTTCATATAAGGTTTGTGGGTCCCACTCAACCCCCACCCCTCACCCCCACCTCCAAACTTAGATTTTCCTGTCTTCTCTACCTCTTTTTTTGCTTGCATTTTTCTGCTCTCTGTATAAATAAAAGCCACTCTCTTTTTCTCTCTATAAAACAACACTGCTTCAACAGTTCTACGTTTTCTTCATAAGGGAAATTTCTGTTCTTGAAATTAAATTTGCATTGGAGCTCAGAAGAGAAAGAAAAAGGTAATAAAATGAAAAGAGTGTTTAATTCTTGAAGAATCAGTGAAGTTCTCTTTGTCTTTTTTGTTCTTTTGTTCTTTTTTGGGTGTAAAAATCTCATCTTTTTTCCTTTTTGGGTGTAAAAATCCTATCTTTTTTCTTTTTTAAGTGTAAAAATATTTTCTTTATAATGTTTTAGCTTGTATACAAGGAAGGTGGTGATTAAAATGGGGAAAAAAAACTCTGTTTTTACTTGAAGAAAACATTTAATTAGTTGATTGAAACCCGGGTAGTAATGTGGTACCCGGTTTGTTATATCTGGATAATTGGATCTTTTTCTTCTTCTTGTAGGTGCATTGGGTTTTGGTTCTTTTTTTTTTAGTAGTTAAGTATTTGGAGCTTTTGTGGGCAAAAGTTTGTTTTTTTGTTCTTTCTTTTTTGGTTTTGATAATACCAATGCTGGAAAAGAAGATGACTCAAAAGGCATTTGTAAATTTTTATTTGCCTTTTTTTTTTTTGGTTTATGTTTCTCAGATAATGAAAGATGAGTTTTTTTTCCTTTCTTCTTTCAGGTAAATTTAGCTCACCATAACTTCTTTTCTTTTTTCAAACTTTTTTTTTTTTTTGAGTGGAGGTCTATCATAAATAATCTTTCTAATTTTTGAGGTGAGGTAAGATCCGAATACATTCTATCGTCCTCATATACTATTTGTGGATTAGACTGGTTATGTTGTTGTACATGAGTTTTAGTTCTTTTATTTATTTGTTTATGTTAAAGTTTCTCGTTAATGGAATTTAGCTTTGATTTTAAAGTTTTTCTGGTTTTTCTTTGTTTTGTAATTAAATTGGTTGAGGTGGACAGTGGATTTCTCAGTCCTCTTGTACTAAGTTATATTTATGAGCGGTTGGTTATATTTAGTCTTGTGAAAGTCAAAATTTTGATATTGAAATAAATAGATGCCTTTTAAGTTGTGGCCTTGTGGGGTCTAGTTGGTATTTGACACTTTTTAAGGCTCTTCCTTTCCCCAGCTCATACTAGTAGTAGTAGTTTGTTCCGTCTCATTTTATGTGACACTTAGTTCGTTCTGAAAAAATATCTTGTCTTACTATTTTTGTTACTCATCATTTTGTAACAGTTGTCACATTAGTTGGTTATTGTTATTACTCCATTTTCTCTATGTTATGCTTTCCTGTTTTCTATGTCCTCTTTACTTTTGTATTTTTCCTTTAGCTGCTCTCGAAAACACCCTCTTTACTTCCTCGAGGTAGGGGTTTTGTATGTCCTCTTTACTTTTGTATTTTTCTTTTAGCTGCTCTGATGTGTGTATTTAGAAACAACCTCTCTACTTGCTCGAGTTAAGGGTAACGTATGTGTACACTCTTCCGTCCCTAGACCCCACTTATGGGACTACACTAGGTTTGTTGTTGTAGGTTCTTCCTTTTGGTTATTGACCAGCTTATGTTAATTGCAAGTGGATGTTGGTGCATGCATTTGTGTATATCTGTGAAATTTTATAATATGGTAGTGAACTTTTTTTAAAAGAATTACTTAATAAATTGTAGGTTCTTGTGTACTTGGTCCAGTTATTGAGCATATATGGTTTGATTGATCAGGTGCTTTATTGTACATTAAGCAGCATTGGTGTAAACAAGACTAGTTCTATTGGATGCAATGTTGAAGAAAGTAGTATCATGGTTGTTGATTTTATCGATCGTTGCTTCCTTATGGGGTGTTGATGGCTATATTGAATGTCCTTGTGATGATAGTGATGCATTTTGGAGCATGGAAACAATATTATTTGTTCAAAAAGCCGGTGATCTCGGTATAGCAGTGGCCTATTTTTCCATCCCAATCGAGATCATCTACTTCGTTACCTGTTCTAGTTTTCCGTTCAAATGGGTGCTCTTTCAATTCGGAGCATTCATTGTACTCTGTGGTTTAACACATTTTCTCACCTTCTTGACTAATTTTGGCAAATACACATTTCACCTTATTCTTGCCCTTATTGTTTGCAAACTACTCACTGCATTAGTCTCGATGCTCACCGCTATAACACTTATGAATCTCATCCCTTTGCTGCTTAAAGCCAAGACAAGGGAATTTATGCTGAGACGAAAGAATCGTGATCTTGATCAAGAAGTTGGAAGAATAAAACAAAAAGAGGAACTTGGACTGCATGTTCGGATGCTTACCAATGAGATCCGGAAGTCAATTGATCGTCATACAATACTCTACACAACTCTTGTTGAGCTATCGAAGTTATTGAGTTTGCAGAATTGTGTTATATGGATGCCTAATGAGAACAGAACCGAGATGAAACTGACTCATGATACTACAAGGGAGAATGTTTCGAGTATGTATAATGTACCTATCCCGATCAGTGATCAAGAAGTAAAAGAGATCAAGGGGAGTGATGATGTAAAGATACTTGGAGCAGGCTCCCGACTTGCTGCTGCAAGCAGTAGAGGGAGTTGTGAGCCAGAAACTGTGGCTGCTATTAGGATTCCAATGCTGATGGTCTCGAATTTTGGAGGTGAAACTCATGAGATTGTCTCGCAATGTTATGCTATCCTCGTTTTGGTTCAACCTAGTGGACATGGTAGGTTTTGGCTTAACCAGGAAATTGAGATAGTCACAGCTGCAGCTGATCAAGTTGCTGTGGCGTTGTCCCATGCTGTAGTGGTTGAAGAATCTGAGTATATCAAAGACAGATTGACGGAACAGAATCAAGCACTGCAGAAAGCAAGAGAGGAAGCTCTTAGAGCAAGTCAAGCAAGGAGTGCATTTCAGACGGTTATGAGTCATCGGTTGAGGAGACCGATGCACTCAATTTTGGGTCTGCTCTCGATGTTGCAGGAAGAGAAGTTACGAGATGAACAACAGCTTCTTATGCATTCTATAATCAAATCCAGCAACGTTATCTCCACCTTGATGGATGATGTGATAGTTACTTCAACCAAGGAGAAGGTAAAATTCCCATTGGAAATGAAGCATTTTCAGCTACATTCCTTGATACGAGAAGCTGCTTGTATCGCGAAATCTTTGTGTATGTATAAGGGTTACAACATTACCATTGAGGTTGAAAAATCATTTCCTAATCAAGTCATGGGTGATGAAAGAAGATTTTTTCAAGTTTTGCTTCATATAATCGGAAATCTTTTGAATGGCACCAAGGGAGGACATCTTACCTTCAGAGCTCTCTCAGCAAGTGAAAATGATGTAAGTTGGAAAACGCCGAGATCTAACTCCTCATCTAATGACATTGTCTATATCAAGTTTGAAATTTGCACAAAAATTAATCGATCTGAGTCAGAGATCACCCCTGCTACTCCGACGTACTACACTGAGGAGATTGAGGATAGTTTGAGCTTTGCTGTTTGCAGGAAGTTGGTTCATGTAAGCTTTTTATTTTCGTGTTTTTTTTAGTACTTTTTGAATTTTATGTCCTTATATTAGCTATTTGAATTTGAACCTTATCATAACTTCCTTCTGGTATGTGAAAAATGTCGAAACAGTTGATGCAAGGAGACATCTTTATAATCCGAAATTTAGAAGGTTTTGATCAAGGCATGGCTGTCATTGTCGGATTCCAAAGGCAGCCGTTAATTCCCATAGGCATGTCCGAATATGTGGAATCTTCTGATCCCACATATCCACATCCTGTTTTACAGGGTGTGAAAGTTCTGTTAGCTGACTATGATGATTCAAATAGAGCTGTAACAAGGAAGATGCTCGAGAAATTGGGATGCATCGTTACTGTAGTTTCATCTGGATATGAATGCCTCAGTGCTGTTGGCCCCGTTGTGTCCTTGTTACAAATAATACTGTTGGATCTTCACCTGCCTGATTTAGATGGCTTTGAAGTTACCATGAGACTTCGAAAGCATCGAAGCCAGACATGGCCTTTGATCATCGGTTTAGCTGCAATTACTGATGAAGATATCAGAAAATGCCTCAAGATCGGAATGAATGGTATCATCTGTAAACCACTGCTCTTATCAGGACTCGCTTATGAGCTTCAGAAGGTTCTGCTTCATGCAAACAGAGGAATGCCATGATGGTAATGTTTACGATAGACGATAGTAAGGTACAAATATAGTAGATGTAAAAATAGAAAAAATGTAAAAAGTTTCAGCATACTTGTGTTAAGTACACACCTTGAGTTCTGTTAAATGGTATAGATACTTTTTATCTTCTTTGTGTTCATATAAAATCTTAGTTTTACATCAGTTTGCTACAACTTGTTACCTATGGAGCCTTGGAGCAACGGTAAAGTTGTCTCTGTTTGACCTATAAGTCATAGGTTCGAGCTGTGAAAACAATCACTAATGCTTCCCTACGGTCTACATCACACCCCTTGGGGTGCGACCTGGCCTTTCCCTAGGTTCTAGCTGTGAAAGCAGTCACTAATGCACGCCACACCCCTTGGGGTGCGACCTGGCCTTTTCCGAGGTTCGAGCTGTGAAAATAGTCACTAATGCTTGCCTACGGTCTACATCACACCCCTTGAGGTGCGACCTGGCGTTTCTCGGTCCTTGTTAAGGTGAGATGCATTGTGCATCGAGGTATCTTTCTTTTTTGTGGTTTATTTTGGATAGCCTTCTTATTCTGGCTTCATATATTATTTATTAATTATGTTCTGCTTGATCCTACTGATCATATAATATAATATATATCCTACAATATTCTCTGCAATAATAATTGACCATATCCAGGTATATTTTCTTCATTCAAACAAACCATCACCAATGGCACGTACATTGCATGTGCTCCCATTCCTAATGTATACTAGAGAGATAAAGTTATTCCACGATCTAAAGTTAGTGAATTTCTAATAAGTGTTATTTATTAATATATATTTACATTTCTATGTATGAAGGCGGAGCTAGGTACTGCTACAAAGAGTTATTCCATTTTTTAGCTTTCATTCTGACTAAAACTGGAAGTAATGAATTCACTTAAACCGACAAAATCCGTTTTAGATCTAAAATGGGAAAGACATGAGTAGTGGGAAGGGTGTGTGGTGAATAAATAGGTCAAAGATGCAATCATGTTATACCCTTTCTAATTAACATACAAAAAAAAAAAAGAGTTGAAAACCGTGCATGAACTTTAGAAGTTACGTACATGCACTCTTTCTTTAAAAACTTTATAGTATATTTATTTATTCTTCATGTTTCTATCAGTGGCCCATAAATACCAAATGGTCTATTTATTCCTTTTCATTTTTCCACTATATATAGTTCTTCATATATGTATATATATAGTGACAAAAAATGAGACTGATTCTTTAAAAGTTTTGACTAAAGAACAAACAAAAAGAAATTGACCCAAGAGGGTCTCTCAGAAATAACGTTTTTATCTTTACAAGATAAGAGTAAATTGTGTATGCACTACTCTTTTCATATTCCGTTTGTGGAATTTTACTAATGTATTGTTATTATTGAAAGTGATGAGTGTTAATATAACAAACTTTCAATGCAAAGTGAGAAAATGTAGATTACTTTTTTCTTTTTGAAAATTCATAAGGGTGAAAAATGCACGTCTTTCTTTCGTTATTCCATTTTTCTTGTCTATCTCAAACTATATAATATCAATTACAACATAAATATTAAATAATATTCCCATTAGATTTTTTTTTATTCGAGATTGAAATTCTTTTACGACAATTAACGAATTCTATTTTTTTTAACGAGAAGTATCAAGATACAGGAAGTTAACTAGTTCTCATTGGAACAAACTTAAAAGATGAAAATTATTCAAAATATATTTAGTGCCTCTTTAGCCATGAATTATCACTTTTTTCCTAATATTAATTCGAAAAACTGTTTGGACATGGAATTGCTATAGTTTTTTGGAAATCAAGTTGAACTCCCAAAAAATATTTTCTTAATTTTCACTTTAAACACGCACGAAAAAATCAATATTCATGTCCAAACACAATTCGTATTTCTAGATCGATATCATTTAAAACTTCTTCTTTTTTCCTTCAAATTTCACAATTTTTATGTTCAAACGTACATTTAAAATTGAATCTACCCAAACATCAGGGACCATATTTATTTATTTTCTTAATTCTTCTCATAGTCTTTGTTTAATTTTCTTCCTTTTCAATGAATTTGTTTCACAAATGTTGTTGTCAATCAAATCATGTCTCAATGGTGCTATTAGATGGTGAATTTTGGAACCATTAGGTGCTAATTAACATAGGTACGATGTCCATATTGTGTCTACATTAAAGTGATGGATTTCATATAATTAGGTAATTCATCACCCACAATTTAACTTAAATATATAAAGTCAAAAGATAATTTTTATTTATATAAAACATATGTTTGAATCATATTTAAAGATATTAAAAGAAGTATATACACAAAAGTCAAGATGATTCAACATCTGTTGTTGTGTATATAAAAACAGTGGCGAACCTACCCTTGCTTGACACCCCTTCATCGGAATATTTCATTGTATATAGTGGTCAAATTTTAGTTTAATAAATATAAATACATAATTTGGCACCTCTTAAAACAAGTTGCCCTATTTAGTCTATTGATTAGGGGCTTGCAAACACTACATGAGGTCATGTGTTCAAGCCCTACTAGCCTTGTTATAAAAAAATTTACTATAACCATTGACACCCCTTAATGATAATTTTTTTTACTATAACCATTGACACCCCTTAATGATAATTTTTTTTACTATAACCATTGACACCCCTTAATGAAAATCATGTGTCCGCCACAGTATAAAAATGTATAAAAAGTATCTTTAACTTTATACATCTTATAATGAAAAATTTGGCTCTACATATGTATGCGCACATATCTGATAATTTACTGAAAATTCTTAAAATCATTTAATTTTAAAATATATAATTTCAAAAATATAATAAAATATTCAACAACAAAAATACTCTACATAAATTCATCAAAATTAAAATCTTGAACTCATCACTGCAAATTCTCATCTAGAAATTATTTCATGCTAAGAAAAAACAATAGATGTATATTATGTATGAACTCTAAACTGGCAGATAGTGTATTGAGTGAGTTGGTTTTTTGTTTTTTATTTATAAATAAATGTCATCTAGGTTCATTGGAACTGAAATGAGTGACTTATTTTCAACTCTTGCAGTATATGATGCAAATCCCATATAGCTCGTATTATCCGTTTTGAGTCTAGACTTATATATATTTACTTTTTTGAGCTATATATTATGAGCGAATTTGAGATTTTTCTCTTTTTATAATATCATATGTATCTCATTTTTGGAAATTTATCAGTTTTGTTTAATCTGTCTTTATTTGCCCGCCCTCTATCGATGCGGCATACCCTTAGCCTTGACTATACCTTATTGTACTACTCAATTTTCATGGTCATATTTTCAATTAAGAATTGCCACTTGGTATTTAAAAAAGGAAAAAAAATAAACTAGCTTAGTCATTACTATTATTTCGTGGCATGAATCATGAATTATGTGTAGAATGAGGTCACTTGAAATTAGGAACAAAAGTTATGTGCCAAGGGATCTGTACTGATCCAAAGTATAGAAAATATTTAAGTCTTTTCATGGAAAATTAATTATATGGAATATAATTCCACTTGAAAGAGAGAGAATTTTACTTGAGTGAATATTAAAGGAGATAATGGAGTAGTAAATACGTTTATTTTAATTAGAAATTTTAGGTTAGATCCTAATATTTTAATTTAGAATTCGGCTATCAAAATTCAGTCACATAAATTTAATTTAGAAATCAGTAACTTTAATGGATTAGAATTTCAATTCATAAGCTTCAAAATACTAGTTCCATCTCTTGGTTTGAACTTTCAATAATGATAGTGAAATTATTTTTGACATTTTGAGAGAAGACACTTTATTCTTATGGCGCTAATTAGAATGAATTAGTTAGATTTCAAAATAGATATTGAACATCATTGTAATATTAAAAAAAAAAACTTTACGTAAGATACTCTTCTTTTAGTGAATTATTATGTTTATTCGAGTGATCCACAAACAACAAATATTACTCCTTTTTTTTATCCTTATCCCGATAAGTCGAAACTAAAGCTCTTGAAAAAGAGATTCATACCCTTGAGTCCATTTTACGTTGCCCACTTGTTTAGTACTAATAAGTTAAATTATAAAATTATAAATCAAATGTCTTTGCTTTTTCTCCACGCACAATTGAATCACCTATGTCAAAAGGTTAAAAAGGCTACTACCACTTTTTTTTAAAAAAATTATGGATCTAGTTTTTCATCAAATATAATAAGGTCAAATTGATGTACTTACATCTTAAATATGTCTCATGGACCAATATGAGTTGAGGTTTAATGGTGGGATTGTTTCATTTTAAATTAGAAGTCTCGGGTTTGAGCTCTCGGTATAGATAAAATCTTGTTGGAAGCATCGCCTCCGAATAGGGCTTGCAATATACAATCCAAATTTAATTGAAACTCCAATGTAAATTTTGAACATTGAGTAGGAACCAAAAATTAAAAAAAAAAATGAATAACTCTCATTAAACAGCAACAATGTCTAATTTAATTCATAATGCTTGTAAATTAAAATTTGAAAGTCGATCCATTTGCAATGCTCTCTCCCTATTAAAAAAGTCACTATTGATAGTTACCATTGAAAAATATTCAATAAATAGTCTTCGCAAATATTTTTATTGAATCAATGAGGCAAAAAAATGTTCAATAATTATTTTTAGTATTACAGTGAGAATCTATTTTTCACGTATTATGCATTTTTCAGTGAGCTAATTTAATAGGAATGAAGTGGAAAAATCATATTTTAAAAAACAATTTTTTCATTGATTCACGGTGAGAAAAATCTCTATTTCTAATTGTTTTATTCGGAAAAAAATAAAAGAAAAATTACTTGTTTCAAAAAATCGACTAAACTTATAGTTTGAAGAGAAATCGATTTTCCAAAAGAAACAGAGTCGCCACTTAATTTTTAGTAAAAAATCAAGAAAAAAAATTAAGATTTTCAAAAGACCTAAACAGATAAAATCAATTGAAAATAAAAGGGTTCGAAGTTCAATGTACATTTCGAGAAGGTGTTAGGCCCTAGAAATGTCCGCTAACTTGCGGTTGACTGGCAATTTGACTAAAAACATTTGACTGATCTTAGAAAATTAATATTAAGTAAATAAAACTCATTTTATTTGAAACGAAATAAACTAAAGAGAATTTTAAGAAAATAACTCATATGTTGACGAGACGATAGGTAAAACTAAGTAATAAATAAAATATAAATATTTTAATTTTGAACATAAAAGGAGAAATGACTTTCTTTTGGGAATTTAATTAAATAAAAACCAAGTCACAATAAAGGATTAGAGAGTTAATACAAACAAAAGCAAGGAAGAAATATTGAATTGAGGCTTTTTGCCCAAATCCGAAATCTGATGGACTGGCGGGTTAAGTCCTGTCCTAAATCTAAAAGATTTGAATTATTGGGCTGGCAGGCCCAAAAACTATTCCTGTCTTAAATTTAAAGAATGGGCCAAAATAATGGGCTTTGCCCATCGAACCTGCTGAACCTGTTGTGCAAAACGATTTGGGCTTGGGCTCATTTTCGCCTCCTTTTTCACACTTAAATCTGTGTATACATCAAACATATACGGCTGTATACGGTATATATTTCGACCCATTTTCATGTATATTGGGCAGTATACCAAATGTATACAACCTAAATCAGCTTTTGAACACCTGTAAATAGGTTTAGGGCCTGTATTTGCTGCACTCAACTCGTATATCAGTGTATGAAATCAACCAACAACAAACTAATGATAAGTATGCTAATGGTTAAGAACTTTAAATGACTAATAATTCCAACATTTTGGAAGGCAATAAAGCCAACTAAACATCACAGCAAAATCATTATCTAATCACCATCATAATGACATTTAGCTAGACGACTCAAGTCATAAATACGGGGACCTGATTACTAAACAAACCAACGATCCTTGTAACTAAACTACTCAATTGAAAACTTAGAAAAGGTATGATAATTAAGAACAACCAGAAACTACAGCCTAAGAATCATTAAACTAACAAATTCACATGTACACCAAGCAAAGAGAAGTATACATCAATTTAAACTCAAAAACCAACTAACCAAACAATCCAATACTAGCTTACAACAGCAGGATATATAGAACTCAAGGCAGAACAATCAGATTGGAAACAAAGTGCTTGCTAAACTTAGGCTAAAAATACCTTATTCGGAACTGAACATATGAGACAGCAAAGGACTCAAACAAGACTAAACTTGTAAGTTAGTTAGTACACCAAATAGGATAAAATTTAGACATAGAAAACAATATGAACTTCAATATAACCTTAGGAACACACAAACTGACCATGTAACCTCATTCAAAATGCAACAATGACAATCGAATACAATGATCATTTTCACATAGAGATACCTCATTCAAGTAACTAGAATGGATTCCTATCCAAAAGAGTAGAAACTAATAGACATTAAACGAAAATAAGGTGAGTTTATTACCTATTGTAGTGCAACAAATTTGGGACGAACGAGAAGAGCACAACTCCCACCATGATACGAGCTTAGCTTCGCCGGAAACGAAACGAGAACAATACGAACAGTGATTTTTTAGTTCCCGAAATGTCTGGGATTCGAATTGCTTTTAATTTCTCTAGCAAAAAATCATTTTTTGATGTACAGTTATATATTTTTCCATCGTCCAAAAAAACCCCTAAAACAGTAAAAGAGATGGATATTTATAAGAGGAAAGGTTGGAATTGAAAAAAAGGGGGGGAAACGGAAGGATTTTGGATGGATTTGAAATTTGAAATTCGAATTTCATTTGAATAAGATTCAACCAGCTGAAATTAGTACAAACTTCTAACGGATTGATAATGGAGGTCTTGTTAGAAGAATTGGGTTTGGGCTGGGAATGGGTTGCTGGAACATTGTATATTGTTGGTCTTAAATGGTTTAAGGTGGGGGTAAGAAAAAGGGTTGAATTAGAATTGAGAATCGGACCCAATCGATTGCAATTATTGCCAACTGAACTTAAGAATATAACTAAATTGAGTTAATTAGTTAAATTCGGTCAAATCTTAATCAAGACGAATTTAAACAAAATTAATTAACGAGCTTCTTAAACTAAACAAAGTGAAATAATTAACTTAATTATAAACTAAATAATTTAAAAAATTATAACCATAACGTAAACTAGAGTGAATTAATAAAATAATTAACTACAAAAATGTAAAATCTTATGACATGATTTTCAAATATTTATAAAATATAATAATTATACAAAAACATATTTATTGTTTAAAAATTATAAAAATAACCAAAATTACTTTAAAATATCCTGAAAAAATATTTTTAAATTTTATAAAACTTATTATTCCAAATTGTTTGAAATTGAAGAAGCTTGAAAATTAATTCTATCGTGAATAGTCAAAATTGGGTGTCAACACTAATAATAGTCAAACTAATGACTATAAAGAATATTAGTTACTTAGTAATACTTGACCTTTGCTCATGTTATTTTTTTTTCTTCAATTTTTATAATTATAGTTGACTTGCTTCAAGATCTAGACATAGGTTAGTAATAGCTAGATCCTAATTAAAACAAAAAACATGACTTTCTTTATCTGTTTACAAATTCCCATTTGCTAAAATTGGTAAACCGTCCAGATTTACCGTTTTCCCCAAATGAAAGACAGAAGTACAAGTTAAATATTTTAAAAGTAGTATATAAGATAAAAGGATAATAAAAACGCATATTTTAACTAAAATTTAAATAATCTTAGTTAAATATTACAAGAATCAAAATCAAAATTACCTAGTTATTGAACGACTTAATATTAGATTTATCCCTTTATTTACAAAAATGGAGTAAAAAGAAAACAAAATTAAAGATATGTGCTAAAAAATTTAATAGTATCTATCAAGAAGAATGAATCTAAATAGTCCTCCACCAAACTGGTTAAACTAAAAATAGTCGGTGGATGTATAATTTATGTGTGGTATATGTATGTATAATCATTTCTAACCAGATTATAAACTAGGTATATGAAATAAAAAAAGAAGAAGAGGAAATTCGAACGATTATTTGTGTAAAAATTCGGTCGAGAAAAACTTGGGTGTAATTTACCAAATTAACTTTGAACTATGGACCTTGACCCGTCTAAAAGGCCCAATAAATTAGGGCTCCTTTCACCTTCTTTGGATTGGGCTTTGGATTAATTAGCCTAAATTAATCTGAAAATCAAAATATATATATATATCCACAATATATTTATTAGGGAAACTTACATAAATATACTATAATAAAAAAATATTTACCATTTATAGCAATAACATTTTTTTTCCACTTGATCACTTTTAATACATGTATAATACAATTTTAATACATATTACAAAGAATAATTTATTATTCACACATAATACAAGTTTTATTGATGGATAATACATTTATCACACATTTTAATACATTTATAATACAATGTGTCAATTTCTTACCAAACAAGCACAATATATTTTTAAAAATAATTATAATACATATATATTGCATACTTAATTCAC
>JAJOOS010009403.1:0-37516 GCA_029582725.1 Solanum chiquidenum | reverse complement strand
ATTAGCCTTCTGGATTTATCACACAACTACTTCAGTAACTCGATTCCAAGTTGCTTGGGTAACATGACTCAGCTAACGGTGTTGGACTTAAGAAGGAACAACTTCAGTGGGAGTCTTCCACCGTTATGTAGTCAGCACACTTCATCGACTACCAGTATCTTGAATGGTGATGGTAATCAATTGACAACCGTTATCTTGAATGGTAATCATTTCGAAGGACATGTCCCTGTGTCGTTACTCAACTGTGTTGGTTTAGAAGTTCTTGATATTGGGAATAACGCTATAAATGACACATTTCCAGCTTGGCTAGGAACTCTTGAAGAGCTGCAAGTCCTTATATTAAAGTCGAACAAGTTCCATGGACCTATAAGTACTAGCCACAAGTTTGGCTTTCCCAGGTTGCGGATTTTAGATCTCTCTCATAATGAGTTCAGTGGCTCACTGCCTGCAGAAGTTTTTCAAAACTTCAAAGGAATGAACAAAACAGATGACAGAGATAAAGGTAAGATCGAATATATGAAAACATCTGACTCATTTTTTGTTATGTACGACGATTCAGTGAGGCTGGTGATCAAAGGAAACGAAATAGAGCTAGAAAGAATCACTACAATTATGACAGCCATAGATCTCTCAAGCAACCATTTTGAAGGTGTGATTCCGAAAACACTAAAGGATCTCAGCTCACTTTGGCTACTAAATTTATCTCATAACAATCTCAGAGGTGATATTCCAATGGAACTAGGACGATTGAATATGCTTGAAGCGTTAGATCTCTCTTGGAATCGACTCACTGGAAAGATTCCACAACAATTGACAAGGCTAACCTTTCTGGCATTCTTAAACCTCTCTCAAAATCACCTAGCTGGACGCATTCCTCAAGGTTCACAGTTCAACACATTTGAAAATGAGTCGTATGGTGGCAACCTTGATTTATGTGGCCCTCCTTTATCAAAGCAATGTGGAATGGGTGACCCATTGCATATTCCTCAACCATTGGAGGAAGAAGAAGAGGATGAGACGTATTTTTTTAGTGGATTTACGTGGGAATCAGTAGTCATAGGCTACAGTTTTGGACTAGTTGTTGGAATTGTTGCGTGGAACCTCATGTTTAAATATTGTAAGCCAAAATGGTTTGTGGAATTTTTCGAAGGCATTATTCCCCACAGAAAAAGAAGGCCAAAGAAGAGAGCTCAAAGAAGACGAACTTAATTTTTCGTTTGGTGTGTGTATGTTTGACAGCAACTTAAATTGTATGTGTTCCTTTCCTACTAATCTTGAGTAAAGAGCAGTTGATAAAGAGCTGTTATCTAGTTTTTGGGAAAAAGAGAACCAACTGATAGTTAAGAGTGTGAAACTCGTGAAAAAATGATAGTTCACTAGGCTTACATCTCAGATAGCTGCCCATGACGAGTTATCCACACGCACAATAAAAATATTAACTGCTCCGGTCCCGTCACTGTAGTTTTTCATGCTATAATCAAATTAACGTAAATCCAGTGAATTGTTTTTCCTTCGAAAAAAAATTGAAAGTCGCGTTGATTGTAATCCACAATAAGGTGCACTTCATAGTATGTATAACACAGCTCAAGTATGAAAAGAGGCATTCCAAGGTATCAGAAAGCAACTGGATTTCCATAACTATAAAACTCGGAGAAATTCTGGCGTCTACAACATACAGAGCCAACAAGGGCGAAAATGAAGGTAAAAATTTGGTTTCTATGCCTTTCAAGTAAAGATTACCATGTCAGGAGGACAGAGATCAAAGATGAATATCGTTTGCTCCTCACTCTTTGGTTATCTTTGTTTTTCTGCCAACGCTTTGGGACGTCAATCACTGTACCCTTCGGTCTATAATATGCTGGCCAATGTTCAAATTCAATGAACAGGGAATCTATTCAAGTCTGAGTCCCCGGATAGAAGTAGTCTACGATGTTTTCCTTGACTCTAAAGTGAAAATTGCGAACCTTAGAACTTGAGCCTCCCAAGTCACAAACACTTGCTTTATTTAAAACAGTCAACTGCAGGGGAAAAAAGAGAAACAAAAGGAGAGAAATGAATTAACAAGATGGACTAAAACACCTAGTGCATGTTATCCCAACGAGTCATTTGATTGCAAGTAATCACAAGAATATTGTTTTCAGCTAAAAGTCGCCACAGATACTGCACTAATTCTAGGTAAAAGAGAGAAGGTTATTACAATTTCTCGACTTTCTTTTAGCTCTTCAACAATTGAAGTTCATAAACAGACCATTAGGGTCACACAACTGACCAATTAGGTTATTCGGTAAGGACGATCAGTTTTCAGAACACAAGCAAATCCCATCTCATCTTCGCTAAGAGTGTGACCACTGGATTTTTTAAATTTTTTCTTTCTTTTTGGGTAAATGAGGTTTGTGGATTATAAAAGGGAAAAAGAGAGACCGAACAAAAGTTGGAAAAAAGATGAATAAAGGTTCAAGGCTGAAAGTCAAAGGAGATAGCCTTCTTGATTTTTCCTTCCTTTAGTCGAGGAGAGAAGGTGACACAGTATCAGTACGACTAATGTATTAAAATTATACCTGTCCATGCACGTCACTTGCTAAACCAGTTGCCAAAGGTTCTGCCTTGATTATCACATCAGCGAGGTACTCCGGTTGCAAGATTAACGGCAACGTATTTGCACTGGAATAGATATCCTCGTGATTAAGAGTAACAAAGGAACAGCCCTGGATACAGAGATTATTAAGATCATAGCCCATGCTATTGACTTTTTCCTACTTACCAAAAGAAACTATTGATCGTAGCTCAAACTATTGTTTGAATTAGATGCAGAGTAATAGTGGATAAACTTGCTCACATATTTTGCTTTCAGAGTGTAGCAGTAGTGTAGAAAATCCAACACGTGATTTGATGAACCATTAGCCGCCACTTCAATAAGGGAGATGTCATCAATCATAATAGTAATGGTTCTACTACCTTCAAGTGAAGAATATATCTCTACTGCTTTCTCAATTTCCCCATACAATGCAAGCAATCCATCTTGTCTTGTTTCCTCTCCATTTCTGTCTAATTATGAATTGAGCGCAAACAACTAGAGGGTCAAGTAATGCTAAGACAGATCGGTAGAATTAAAAATCACTCTCATAAAGAAGTACTCCCTCTGTCCCAATTTAAGTGTCTTTACACTTTCCTTTTTGGTTTGTCCCAAAAAGAAAGTCTCTTTCTATATTTAGTAACTTTTTCAATTCCAATTATTACATGGCAAGTTTAAGAGCACAACAATTAAATGACTACATACATCTTTAATTTAAGGACCACGAGATTCAAAAGTCTTCCTTTATTTCTTAAATTTCGTGTTCAGTCAAACTAAGACACTTAAATTGGACGGAGGGAGTATTGTATAAACACAAAAAGGCAGTGCAGTATGCATGTAACATTTCCAATTCATAGTGGAACTCTTCTGGGTGAATTTTAGAACTATTTTTTGTCTCTTTCTTCGATAGAGATGCATCAGTTCCCAAAAGTTCCTAGGAATCAAGTTTTCTACATAGGTAAACAGAATACAATTGATATACAGCTCTCAAAATGGACAAGCAGCACCAAAACATTGTAAAAGCTATAAATTCCTATTTCACTTGAATATAGGTCCTTTAAACTTTTTGTTTTTTTTCTAAGTAATTAGGTCTTTTAATCTCCTCATTAATGGTGTCAAAATTCACATAAAATAAACAAAGAGACTGCTCATTATGTTTTCTTATCTCCTTGATGGGACGTTAAATTCTCACAAAGTACACAAACAGACTCTACTAAAGCTCGGGTAAATCAACATTACAAGAAATTAGCTAACAAAACTTTCTGCTTGACATCTTCACCTGGGCACTCCAATGTAAGCATGTCAAGAAATACGAATCTGTGATTCTTCCTATGCACAGTTAAGTTGCAACCCTGTTTAGGAAATAACGAAAAAGGGATTGTGAGGCTTTAAAAGTATGCAGAACTAAAATATTCCATTAAAATGACTGACAAAATAAGAAAAACTTCTGAAAAGTCAAGAACATTTATCCTATTGAGTAAAGGATGATGCTAGATGTCAAGAAAATTTGAATCCAATCCTAGTCAATTAGAAGTTCAAATTTTGCTTACTTTTTTATTTAAGTTGCACACAACTGTTGATAGATAGATATGAAAAATAGCTATCCCAACTCTCCCGATGCAGCAAAGTATGTTAACTTACTATACCTAATTGATAAATAGAGGTAAGAATACATATTGATCAACAGGATAAATCTATATAAAAGACAGTACTTGGTGAACGCCAGGGGTGTAGGTAAGTATTTTGTCATACAATAAATGGAGTGAGGGAGAGCTGACCATCTTTCGAAGGATGCGTTCATAGTGAGAGAAAGGGTGGGCAAAGGCAATGAAAATGACAACATCAGAAGTGTCAGGATAGAGAGAGCGCTTAAGGAAATGATGGAGCACGAAGGCACCGCTCGTCTCAACACAATCCTCCACCACCACCACTCGCCCGCCTTTGCTAATGCCAACCGCTTCCTCCAGCAGGTTTGCACGCGAATTATCCATGCCTAAAGGACTCTCCAAGGAGTTTTAGTAAAATATTTCCCTGCCAATATCAAACAACAACTACTATTATTCAAGTGGCCTTCAAATGGGGATCCAGCATTGACATAAAAAGACATGATTATTATCAACAACAACATACCAAATGAAATCCCACCAATACCTCGTGGAGATCATGACTATTATCCAACTAAATTAATCTAAACAATTGCACCCAACGGTGTTCCCGAATATTCAATTAAGTGGATTAAGAATCACGAGGTCTCATGTTCAAATTATAGCAGATTAAAGGCCATTCCAATCCATATTATCTATCTATTTTTAGTTTAAGACTATAGTAATCAAAAAAGTATTCTTTTTTAAGTTCTTCAACTCCGTGTTGAGTCAAAACCAAACAAACAAATTGAATTTTCTTAAACTCCGAGCCAAATCAAAATCAAACAAACAAATTGAAATAGAGGAACTATCGATACGAAGTATAAAGAGTGAACCTGGGCAAAGCAGATTTTCGGATAACAAAGTAGATTCTCCAGCACAAATACAACAGAGACGGAGAAAATACCGTCGGAATCTGGACACAATCTCAGCAAATCTCGCCGGAAAACTCGTCGGAAACCTTAAATCCTCAACCAAAAACATAATTTTCTTTTGAAACTTGAATCAGAGAAACAGTAAGCTTAGACCATGAATACACAAGCACTACTCTCAATTAGAGTTAGGAACATAGAAAGGGCAGGTAGAAATTATCAAGTAGTAAACTAATAATATCATTTAAACAAACATAGTCTCAACGACTCAAATATGGTAATCAAACATTTAAAGATAAATCTACGAATCACCATTTCAATGAGACACCATATTAAGACCAAACTAAGTAGAATCACGAAACATAAACACAACCCAAGTGAAGAAAACAGATCATATGGCAGCAAGCAATTTCGACTAAAAAAAATAAACAAGATAGGGGGCATGGACTCTATTCAAACAAGGCATGCCGGACAGCAAGACAGTTCAGAAATTCAAAAAATGGAGAAAAAAGAGTGACTACATTAACAAAAGATAGATAAAACGACAAACAACTTTCATCCCTATTTTGGAAAGAAACAAAAATTAACAATAACAAATACCAACATGCTGAAGACCGAATGAGTAACCAGCTACACTTTCGAAAAACTCTAAGGCAATAAAGAACAGAAAAAAGACATACCAAAGCAACATTCATATAGCTAAGACCAGTAGACCCATTAATCCATTCGAAAGCTTTAAAGACGCTCAAAGATGAGAACAGTCTCAATCAAGTTAACACTTTCAATAAACTCGCAAAGAAGATTTAAAATTACCAACCATCACACTCGGAATACAGAGAATGTAGACATGGTGATCGAACTAACATCAAATATGATATTTCAATCATCCTAACAGGTATCAAGCTAAACGAGAATGAAGAACGATAAGTAAACGAGCTACTGGACATTAAATCAGAAAGGGGAAATCAAACTATTAATCGAAGGCATGAACCGCACATAAAGACATATTCCACGCTTCAACAGCTACAATAAACCAACTCGAGCCAAAATGACTGATCACTAAGTATCAATAGCAAACCAAATAAGAAGATAAGCATTCGAGCAAAGAAAAACAAGAGGTAACAATACACTTCAGGTTACAAACAAACGCCGGCTAAAACGAGATAAAGATCAAAAGAAAATTACCTTTTCGGAGGCAGCGAGATGAGACAAAAATGAGCTGGGGACGACTTCACCACCGGAATACGACTCCGGCAAGCGAGAAGAAGGAACTGGGTTTGCTGAAGTTTCTGGATTTCGCAATTTTCTGGTCGCGTTTCGAAGGAAGAAGAAGCAAGGTTGGGGTCTGTTTTGGTATTGCTGTTGTAAATATGGGCTGAAATATATGTCTGTTAAGAGTGGGCTGACTGATAGGGTAAATTGGGCCGGGGTTATTTGTTGAATTGGGCTGTTGGGCCAAATTTCTCTTGAAAATTGATCCAAAAAGTAATTAGACAGGACACGATGCAACTCCAGATTACCAAACACATGACATTAGATGGGAGGTTGTGGAAATGGCGTATTAGGGTTAAGGTTAGTAGGTATGGAGTGTTGTCTTGATTTTTGAGGGATTTAGCCGTTTTCTTAGAGTGTTTTGCTTTTGATTCCACCATCACTTGTTGTTGACTGTATTTAGGTTATTGCATTATTTTGTGGTTGCTACTTGTTCCCTTATAATTAGTTCCTTTGTTTCTCCGCTGTCATTTTCCTTTTTTCATTATTCTGATATGTTATACTCGAGCCGAGGGTCCTTCAAAAATAGTCTCTTACCAGCTTCATGATGTAAGAGTATGATATGCGTACACTCTACCATCTTCCGACCAATTTGTGAAATTTCACTGGGCCTAGTATCTTCAACTTCATCAAGCATATTTGATTGCGCTTGTTATAAGCTTGTATTAAATCTTCATTTGTCATCTAATTTATAATTCATACGCAATGTCAATTGGTTTAAAATACTTAGGAATCTACTACAATTAAGAACTAATAATTTCAATATTGCTAGTTTGTATTTAAATTTCAATCTATGTTTTTTAATGAAATAAAAAAAATTACTTTGCCACAGTCATTTCACTTTTTCCTACGTGAAATATCATCATTCATATTAAAACACACATCAACTATCAGTTGTTTATTTTTCTACTCCAATTTTCACTATCAATCAAATAGGAAAACGAAATAATTAATATAAAGTTTATATGTGTTTTAATACATATACACTAGATGACTATTGCTCACATGAAGAAAAAAAATGAACTATTGATAGTTAAAATATAAAACTTACGAAAAAATGATAATTCAAATGTTTTTTTTTATTGGAAAAGAGTGTTTGGTTGGCGGCTAAAGGAACTATATGTACGTAATATAATTGAAAAAGTTGAAATTCATCACAAGAAATTAATGTAACCAGTCTTTTTCTTTAATAATAATTACATGCATGTAAATGGCCTTTGATTTGCCCTTCATCATCTAACTTGCACGTACAATAAACATAATAATTAATTAATCAATTATAAAGTTTCAAAAATTAATGAATATTGATTTGACTTGTAGCTCCCTCTACGGTCTGCTCTTGATGTGACTTTATACAAAGTATATTTATTTTCATAATATGACAAAAAAAATATATGTGATACTTTCTTTGTTTTAACTTATATGGTACAGTTGAAAGTTCACGATTTAAATTTTCAAATGTGAGCCATAATAAAATTAATCATAGCATTACTCTTGTAATTGCTTGTATCCTTTGAGTTCGATTATTATATGTGGTTTATTTTACATTTCATATTGTTTTCTTTGTAATGGCTATTATTTAGAATGATTTGTTAGGTTGTCTATGGTATTTTATCATGACTAATTACTTCATTTTAGTTATTTCTTTCCGTATATTGCTTTGGACTATCTCATATTATATGAAACAGTTTCTCTATCTCTAAGTAGTGATAAGATTTGCGTACATTTTATCCTCCTCAAACTCCACTTGTGAAATTTTACATGATATGTTGTTGTTGTTATTGTTACAATATAAAAAAATTGATATATAAAAATAAAATTGACTCTTAAATTTTAATCATGTGCTACGTATAAATTGAGACTAAGGGAGTGAATATTAATTTGTCAATTGTCATGCTACAATAATTTGCTTAGTGCAAGTTGGTAGGTACTAGATGTAGGTCACGTTGCAATTTATTGTAGGCGTGACGATATCAATATTATTAAAACTTATATCATACATGGAATTATCATAGTAGAAAATAAATTAAAAATATAAATTCAGTCGTTTGATTTGAGAGATAAAATTGGACCTTTCTTTTGAAGAATTCAGACACATGATAATCCACCTATTACACATTACAACTTGGTTAATGGCAAGGATAAATACGAGATAATTTGCTATTTGCAAGAGTATGGTCATGGATGAATCAAAAGCTAAACGTTGGATAAGACTGAACAATTTCTTGTGGTACGAGAGAATTTTTTACATTTTAAGGGCAAAGATATACTAGATTATTTGCTATACATTGACAAGTATATGAATGAATCAAAAGCTAAACATTGGGCAAAACTGAATAATTTCTAGTAGTACTCGAGAAATTTTGACATTTTAAGATCCAAGATATACTAGATTATTTGTTATTGACAAGTGTATGAATGAATCAAAAGCTAAATATTGTGTAAAAGTGAACAATTTCTAGTAGTACTAGAGAAATTTTAACATTTTAAGCAAAGATATACTAGATTGTTCGTTATTGACATGAGTACTATGAATGAACTAAAAGCCAAGCGTTAGGTAAAACTGAACAATTTTTAATAGTATATATGAGAGAAATTTTGATATTTAATTTCAAGGCCAAAGATATAGTAATTGTTTGCTATTGACAAGAGTATGAATGAACTAATTAAAGGCCAAATGTTAGGCAAAACTGAACAATTTGAAATAGTACGAGAGAAATTTTGACATCTTTGGCCTACCATTAAAATGAGATGCAACCATGTCTTTCCTGTAAATAGTAAATCAACCTTAATTGATACATATTATACCTTGCAGATTTATTTCTTATATTCTATTATATCAAGATCAAAATGATGTGTACATACTATATGTTTATTTTTCTGTTCCATTTACGATATGAAATTTGTTTAAGGTGTCATATACATTCATTGATTTCTTCAGAAGTTTTGTTTGTCTCGATTTATGTAATACTTTTTCGAATTTTGAGATATAAACAAAAAGATTTACTGTCATTTTTTTAAGTATATCTATTATTCTGCTTATAGCACTTTTATGTAATTTTCAAATATGTTAATTTTATTTTTTAAAATTTCATGTCCAAATTTAGATGTTATTTTTTACTGACAATTTCATTGGTCAAATAACAACTAAAATCATTAACCCCCCACTCCCCCCATTTTTTTTTGTTTTAGGGCATAGAAATATCCTGTTGATTAATTTTTTTTATAAGGATTTAAAGATTTGTACTATATTACAACTACTAAACATAAGTAGAGTGGCAACTATAGTAAGAAAGGTCAAATGTGACTCTATACTATTTGAAGTTTCCTTTGAACTTTATAAAATTATATTGGGTATGTTATTTTTTATATTATTTGAAGCTTTATGAAGCTTCAATTAATAAATAAAAGAAGTGAGTAATTTTACTACAGTCAAAAGTTTAGAACTACTAAATTAAGTTACAATTGAACTTTTTTATCTCAAAAAAAATAGATACATTGATTTTATCCGTTACAAATTGAAGTTCCCTTAATAAAAAGGGTAAATATTAGATTGTTTTACTAACGATAAGAGTATGAACGAATCAAAAGCTGAATATTGGATAAAATTAAATTGTTATATTAACAATAAGAATATGAATGAACCAAGAACGTCAAGCGAAATTAAACAATATCCAACCACACAAGAGAAATTTTGTCATTTTTACTACAATTAGTTCCATCAACTTTGTGTACTGAATTTGTGGTCCTAGAACTAGATCACACCTATAAAATTTATTTCTTATTTTTTTTTTAAAAAAAAAGCAAGAATATATAATAAGTAGAAAAAAGTTGGAAAAAGTTGTCATCTTTGGCCTACCATTAATAAAATGAAATGAAGCCATGTCTTTTCTATGTTTAGTTTAATTATTTGTGGGTCAGAAGTTTGTTGTTTAGGAGTTATGTTACGTAAATTGTCCGTTTTGATGCAATAGATCTTACTGATTTATCTTCAATGTTTTGTTATATTAAGATCAAAATAGTGTGTATATATATTATGCTTATTTTTCTGTTCCTTTGTGACATAGAATTTGCTTAAGATTTCATATTTGTTCATTCTTTGGAAATTTTGCTAGTCGAAAAGTTAAGTATATTAGTTAAAAAAAAAAGACTAATGGAAGTAATATTAGACTAAAAGTTTAACGATGCCAAATTATGTAATTTTGAATAGTCTAAAAGCAAATTTGATCCTTTTTTCATTTTTATCGACAAAAGCATATGTCGTTTGGAATATAGGAAAAAAGAAATGTTCCATTTCCACTTTTTTTTTTAAAAAAACAATTAATTAATGAATCAATTAGTAGATATAACAACATTTATATATCTCTTTCTTATAAACAAAAAAGAGGATTCCCATTTATCAATGGCAAAGAGAAATGTAAGGCAAATTTAAAGTATAGTCCATTATTATTTATGTTTCTATCTTACTTAACGTAGAAAGGTAGATTGTCTACATCCATGTTATTTTTCTTCGAATTTTATTGATACAAAATGCTATACATCGAACTGTTTTTATTTTTATTTTAATGTTGAAACATTATTCAGGACAAATTTTAGCCACGAAACAACATACTAGGATGCCACATTTTGGTGATGCAATTAATGAAGAAATTAAATAAAAATTGGACAAAAACTAAAAAGCATGTTATTATTATAGGATTTAAAGATACCACATGGGATGTAATTAATAAATTAAACACATTTAATTGTACGATAAGTACTCAAAAATCAAACCTTTTAAATTAATTACCTCCCTGTCCTTTGGAGATGATTAATTCCCATTTCTAAATGTAATAACAATATATAAATAAATTTGGTTTTGGCTCTTGTAATATTTTTCTACGCTCATTTAACTTATTTAATTAAAAATGTGTGCTTTTGTACCCCTTTATATAAGAATTATGTCATATTTAGCAATTTTTTGTATTATATCAGTATAAAAAATGGAGTAACAATACAAATTTAATACACTACGTCAATAATTGAATGATAACACTTAATAATTCATTGAATTAGTGAATATTCATGTAGTTTGAACGATCAATATTAGTGCACCTATCAATTGATTGAAGGTTAAATTTGCTTAATTGGAAATTACAAGGACTGAAATTAAAACTTATCGATATTTAAAGAGCTAAAAGTGCTAATATTCCTTCGTTCTTATACACTTTAATCGGGTGATTTTGGTCCTTGTGAATTTTGGTTAAACATATTACACCTTCGTTATGCATTATATTCTAAATCCCTCTATGTATGGATTTTGACAAATTTAATGAATTCTTAAGTGCTAATCATTCAATTATCAATATAATTACCTTAAACAATTACTATAAATTTGTATTATTACACCATATTTGAGGATAATATAATTCTAAAAATAATCTAAATATCATATACTTCCTACATATAGCTAGGGACCAAAAACTACACCTTGTAGTTAATTAAATGTTAAATGTGCTTCATAATATATTATGAAGCTCAAGTTAGAATTAATCCATAATTGAGGGCCAGAAGTGTAATTATCCCTTCCATTAATATATGAAGTGACAAAGCCTAGTGAATTTTTCTAAAGATGCATTTTAATTTGATTGAAATGTTTCAACTAATTTACTACCTAAAACAAAACAAAAAACTTGCTAATTTTTTTTATAGAGTTAGACTTTGAATATCACCAATTTTTTGCACTATAAGACTCAATGAAAATATATCTATTTTGGGGCTCGACTAATTTGAAATAGCATCAAAAAGTTCTATCTTAAGATAAAACAATCTCTATCAAAGATGATTTTATACTTTGAATTTAAATCCAAAATCTCTAATTAAAGATAGAAAAGTATACTTACAATTTTATCACAGTCTGTAATAATTAATTAATGTAATATATATCACTTTTTTTTTCTTTCTTTATCACATAAATGTACTCCCTCTAATGAACTTAATAATATAGTCTATGTTATGAATATGAAGCTTTATAGTTGAAAATAAATGTTGTACCAAAAGTCTTAAATTCTTGATAAATCAATATTGTCTTTTCTTTTGGTACAAATTTATTATTAATTGTTATCTCAAGTGTTATACTCCTTTTATTTACCCTTTTATAGCTATTTAATATTCAAATGTACTTTTTTTCCCAGCCAATCATTTTTTTTGTACTTTTTCTTTTCTCTTTTACCGATTGTACTTCATTTATGCGATAGATTTTCTCTTTTTTTAATTTGTCCCAAAAAAAATGAGGCATTTTATATTTAGAAACTGTTTAATTTTAACTTTTCATTTTGATGTTACACATTAATAAAATTTTGGTCATATAAATCAAATGATATGTTTAAGACGGTATGTTTCAAAAGTTTTATTTTTATATTTGTGACTTGTTAAACAGGTTCACATAAGTCTAAAATGAATTGAGTACTCTATCCGTCTCAAAATAAATATATTTTTTTCCTTTTTAAGAGTTAATTTTGGTTAATATTTGAAGCTTAAATTGGATAGATTTAAAAATCAAAATTTAGTCATTCAAAAACTATACGAAATGTATTGTATATATATAAGTTGCAATTCTACTCACATCAATATAATTTAACAAATACATTTTAAACTATTGGTCATCTTTCATATAATTTGAATTTCATGAAACAAAAAACAATAAATAAATTAAAACGAATGAAGTAATTAAAAAACATAAATCATTGATAACCAAACACATAAAAGTCTTGGGTAGTTGCATTATTTGTTATCTTGAGCCTCATTTTCTAACCATTAATTGCTAGTCAAAAAGCAAAACATATTGAACTAGAAATATAGTAATTATTTTTAGAGTATGTCAAAACCTAGTCAAAAGGCTATTACTAGAAGAGTGCTATTTTTTGTTACTTTTATTTTTGTAAATTATATAAAAAAAAATACTTTAATTAAGTGATTATCTATCATTGTTAGCATTTATTTTTCATAGTCACCAAATTTTTCAAAATTGAACTGTATTTTTGAACTAATACATAAGTACATTTACTTTTACTAAAGAAAGAAAATAGAGACTTACTTGTTATTGGCTAAAAGTATGCAACTTACTTGTCCTTGGAAGTTAGGAAGTCATTTTGTATAGAAAATATTGTTATGAAATAAATTAACTGAAAAGAAAATCGAAGAGAGAATAAATGATAATGTACTCACCGCTATAAATAGGAATTGATGATGGATAAATCATGTAACTAAATAACAATATTCGTTGTTAATTTTATTTAGTGATGAATTATCATGAAATTTTGTTAGTATCAATAGCTTTTGCTGAAATTTTATAAATTCATAAAATATTTATTAAATATATACAAATTCTTTGACAATAAACTCAATTATTATTATATATTTAATTTAAATTCATTATATGAACTCATAAACTTCAAATGTTAAATTCGTCTCTTATATCAATTAGTTTTGGAAAATAGTAATTGCTAGTCAAAGAACAAAACATTGTACTAGATATATTATTTAGAATATGTCAAAAGCCTACTCAAGGGCTATATTAGAAGAGTTAGAAAGATCTAAAGAGTGAATATTTTTGGTTACTTTTAATTTGTAAAAATTAACTATATAAGTGATGATGATCATATTAATACTTGCTAAAAGAATATGCAACTGATAGTTCCCTAAAAATATGTGTTCTATAAATTTATTTTGTTATTTTATGTTTGACGATAATTATATAATTTTAAAATTGTCTAGATATAATATATTTCCTACTTAAAAGAATTAAAAATATATATTTAAATTATTTGAAAATTATATATGCTTAACCAGATATTTGACATAAAAATATTATTATATATCCCTAAAAAAAATAAAAATATACAACTTTTATCGTATCAAACAAACATTCGAATGATACAATCAACATATATATTCAAATTGAGAACACTAGAAAATAGTGCAAAGCTTGTATACATGGGCGGATCTCGCTAGCCTTTGATTGACCTACATGTACGATTTACGTGAACTCAAAAGTTTTTGCTAAAACTCTATATATAATTATTAAAAAGGATAATTTCAAGGACCTCCCCTCACGTTTCACTCAATAACATTCACCTCCCTCGAGGTTTGCGTTATTGCGCATACCTCCCTTATTTTAATTTTTTTGTAACAATTCTTTCTAATGAAAAATAGATAAAAAGATTTGTTACAAAAAATTCAAAATAAGGGAGGCATACGTGATATCGTAAACCACGAGGAAGATCAATGTGATTGAGCGAAACGTGAGGGGTGGTTTCTGAAATTATCCCTCATTAAAAAAATCAAACAAAAATTTCATTATTAATATGTCACTAAATTGCTCGTATCCAACGTAACTTTTTGATAATCCTTTTTAATTCGTGTTGAATAAGATTAGCGATAAATATTATTGTTTAGCCACAAAATTTATTTGCCGCTAACATATACACACAGTGGCGGATGTAGAGTGTGTCCAGGGGGGTCATCTGACCCCCCTCGGAAAAAAAATTACACTATATATATAAGATCAATTTTTTGATGTATGTGTATATATTTAAAATTGAACCCCCTGAACATATGTCAAAGGAGTAGCTCAATGGCTTATGGGGTTCAGGATTTCTCCTATGTGAGCTTTGGGTCACTGGTTTGATTCCAGGCAAAAACATTTTTTTATTATATATTAACTTTTCATTTATTATTATATATTAACTTAATATAGAAAATTATTAACTTCAAATCTCGAATTCATATATCCGTATATATATGTTGCAATTGTTTTTAGGTGATGCTGTTAATTGCTCTAGTACAAAATTAGTTCACCGACATAAACGTGTATGGTTTAAAATAATTGGCTATATATATTTATGTGGACATTTGTAGTTTTGCACAAAGTCATATCATATCATATTAATTCATTAGCAACAATTTTTTATATTTTATTTATATATCTTTTTTCTTCTTCTTCTTCTTCTTTACTTCACCAAAAATTCTTCAAACAATTCAAATATAATTCTTTTTTTTAAAAAAAAATGGTACATTCAAAGAAGTTTAGAGGTGTGAGGCAACGCCATTGGGGTTCTTGGGTTTCTGAAATTAGACACCCCTTGTTGTAAGTTAATTCTTTCATGAATATTATTTTTCTTACTAACAGTCGAAATGACAAAATGATTGAATCTCAGTGAATCGTGACAGCAAGATTGTTCTGCCACTTATATGAATACATTTCTCATATAGATATATAACATCTCTCTTTTTCAATTTCCTTGCTCTTATCTTACTTAACTTATCAATGTAATTACAATGTATATTGGGGGATGGGATATGGGAGATTAACTATTTATATGTATACACTACCAGAAATCAATCAATTTTTGTCGGAAATATCTTTTTTCGACGGACGACTGATCATGAATATGACAAAAGTCATTTTCTCACGTAAAATTTAATTTTGTAGAGTCTTCATAACACTTTATCAAAAATTTGACCTTTCAATCACTAGTGTTTTTTTATTATATCTAGAGTCACTTTAATATCATAGAACAATAGTTTTCTGACTTACTATTATAGCGAATAAATATTAATAATCATGATTGATATTAACCCAAACTATGTTTTTTTTTCTTTTCTAATTATGTGTTATAGGAAAAGAAGGGTATGGTTAGGGACATTTGATACCGCTGAAGAAGCAGCAAGAGCATATGATGAAGCAGCAATATTAATGAGTGGAAGAAATGCAAAAACTAATTTTCCAATAACACAAGATTTGGATAATAATAAAGATGTAAAGGCTAAAGATCAAGAATCATCATCATCATTTTCATCACCAAAAGCTTTATCTGAAATACTTCATGCCAAGTTGAGGAAATGTAGCAAGGTGAGCATATTTTAAAAAGAATAATTACCTTTTTATTTCTGAAAATAATTTAACTTCAAAAAATTTATCCTATCTTTAATCACATGACTTTATATCCACAAAAATATCATAGCACATTTTGATAACAAGTTTCAAAAAGTTTTTATTGAAGAATATTATATATTATCCCTTTGTTTCAAATGATGTGTCATATTAATTTCCTTTCTAATTAACCTGTTTCAGAAATAGTGTCACTTTATGTATTTAGTAACTCTTTAATATTGTCACTACTAGAAAATCACTAAACGAATTTGGCTCGTCGATAACAGTTTCAAGAGGTAATTTTACATGGAGAATCACTTACTGATCCATATACTTCAAACATATTATATATATTATTTTCATATAAAGATATTTATAGTGAAATTAATTAATTTTTGTTTTTTTTTAATCATATAGGTACCATCACCATCTCTCACTTGTTTAAGGTTGGATATTGAAAATTCACACATAGGAGTTTGGCAAAAACGTGCTGGCCCTTCTTCTGATTCAAAATGGGTAATGACAGTTGAACTTCAGAAAAAAATTAATCCCAAAATTAATGATGTTCATGAAGGAAAATTAAATAATGATAATAATAATAATAATAATAATAATTCCAAGAATAAGTGTGATGAAATAGTTGAAGGTATAAGTATTAGAAGTGAAATGGATGAAGAAGAAAGAATTGCTTTGCAAATGATTGAAGAATTGCTTCAAAGATGATAAAAAGGAAACAAAATCGCGATGGGCAACTTCTATTGCTAAACAATAAAAATATGTTGATGCTGATCCTATTTAACGATGGATTATCTAACGGTGGATTTCAAAGCTAATTTCTATTTCTATAGTAGATAACTTACATTGTCTAATGTTTGCTTAATTATCATGTAATGTGTGATTAATTTTATGTTATTAGTTTGATTTCTAATAATAATTTGGGCTAGAAAAGGGCCTATGTAAGTAGTATTTTTATTTTTTTTATAGAAAGAAACAAGTTACTAAAGTTGTATATCTTTGTGTAGCAAAGTAAATCAACAATATTGTCATCTTCTAAAAAAAAAAAAAGTTTGATAAATAAAATATCTTGATTGTATATCATTTATCTTAGTATTATTTTTTGTATTTTATTGGTGCTTGTAGTGTGGATTGTATTGCTCTTAATTTCAATAAAATATTTCCCCTCTTGATTTTTAAATAAATCAACATAAAAAGTACTATATATTAATTTTTGTATAACAAGTTATTTATAATTTTTAAAGGTTACTATAATAGAATTAATATATATTTACGTATCATTAATTGGGAATGCAAAAAATTCTATTGAAAAAAGAATTTTAATAATGTATACCGGTCAGAATGACAAAACGAATCTCCAAGAACAAAATGAAACAGAATAGAACATAAACTTTTTTTTTCAATTTTTTATTTAATATTTGATACTTATATTAATGTTTCGACTAATTTGGATACATTTAATTACGTAGGGTTTATTTAAAAGGAAAGATTGGTAGGCTAATCTCATTAATATATATGTGACATTGATATAATTGCTATTTAATCATTAATTAAATATTGATTGTACTTTTATGGGTTGTCAAAATCTGTCAAAACAATTTCTGTAATTAATTATAAATTAATTATTATTTAGATACGTCATCGTATCTTTTACCCCCACGATTTTAGAACATGTTTGACATTGTTGCTAAAAATAGCTTATTTTTAGAAAAACTTTTTTAAAATGACTTTTTTAAAAAATGCTTTTGAAAAAAAAAAACAATTTGTGTTTGGCTAATTCATTTGAAAAGTGTTTTTCATAAGCAAATTACATTTGGATGATCTTTTAAAAAAAAGTGTTTTTGAGAGTCAAATTACAAAAAAAAGGTACTTATAATATTAAAATTATTTTATAGAGAAAAACTATTTTAAATATCTATTATAAAAATTAATTAAATCTTTATTTTTATTAAATTAAAATGTACATGTTTAAATTTTCAATCAATAATATACCTTTTTTGGGAAGTTGAAATCTTTAAGAATTATAATGTTCTTTTAACGATATTGTATAATAATGATAATGGTTTTTCTTTTCACGTGTAGAAATTATAACGCTGAAAGGATCATTATATTTTGGTATAAACTTTATACAATTTGGAATTAGAAATTCACCTATATATGCCCTAAATTCGGATAATTTACACCAGAAAATCGATCCTATATTAGGGTAAATTACTTTCTAACCAATGTGACTTCATACTCGTGACACTCAAACCCAATCCTTTTGATTAGAGATTAAGATGTATTTATCACTCTACGACTATCGTTATTGGTCAAGTGACTTAGGGTTGCTAGCTAGAACAAGAAAATTTGAAAAAATTAAGAAAGTGAACTAGCTAAGTAGGTTTATTTAATTATATCTATAATCAAAACAAATTCTAAGTCAAATCCATAAACATATAATTAATATAATTGTCTATGTTATGTTCTAACTACTATAGTTGAAAGTGGACTAGGTAGGTTTAATATTTTATTTTTATGCTCTACATTTGCTCTTTAATTATCAAAGACTAAGGGATGCATTAAATTTATTTTATTTTAAAAAGACCTCAACTTCTAATGCTATGAAATATCACCATCGTTATTCATTACTAATTCATTATTGAACCTGTATGTAGAATATGCTAGGAATTGTCAATAATTAGTCTCAATCTTATTGAAAAGTCATAAAAAAATAAAGTACAATTTTTGTATGAAAAGTCATCAATCATAAAAGAAAACTTTAATGTACATGTGTGAAAATAATATAATTACCTTAAAAAATAATATGCATACTTGATTTCATTATTCTTTATTTGAATCGAGGATTTTTATCGAAAATAATTTATCTACCTTCATACGATAAATGTAAAGTTGCGTACATTCCATCATCTTCAAACCCACTGATGAAATTATACAGGATATATGATATTGTTATTTTTATTAAAAATAATATGTATATACAATAAATAAAAAGAGATCGCTTGAATGTATGAAAAGTATATATCAATTTGGACCACGAATTATAATAAAGCCACTATAATAATTTTAGAGCTAAATCTGCGATTTAAAAAAGTGAATTGTGACTATAGATCGATACTATTTAAACACGGCATGGATATGACACGTGTGGTACATACATTATGTTTTGGCTTAAATATTCAGGAGTCAGGACCATTTACAGGGGAGAATAGGACCAATTTATTTTATGAGTAATTATAAGATATAATTAAAAAATTAATTTTGGGGACACCAATTTTAGTTTTACCATTTACTATATATTATACTAATAATTTTGATGGTCCCTTTATTTATTTCTGCACTAGTTGGAAAACCTCTTCTTTTTTTTTAGTTTTCCACCCACGTTTGGTATCGGAGTATGATTAAATTTAAACGTTGAAAATATTTTACGAAAAAGATAAAGCATTCTCTATAAAAAAGAATATCATATTTCGAATTTCAAGCATGAAACCTCTGATCAAAGATGAAAATACTACTATTTACTTATCACTCATCACAATCCGTATTGATTGGGAAAACCTCTTAGTCTACTAGTACAACCATTTTACGAAAAATATATCTTAGGTATATTTAATCCAAATCAACCCTTAAATTTCAAGTACTCATATGGTTTGTTGACTTTACGTATATGTCGCGCCCCGTTTTCCTCAAAACGGGTTTCGGCGCACGACCTAACAACTCTTTTGGGCTTTTGAAATTGAAGAGTCGCCACCTAACGAATTAAGGCGCGTTAGGGCACCTATCTAACCTGGCTAAGTCTAACTAAGGTCAACGAACCAGGTATCAAGGTAAGGGTTCAAGTTACCTCGAGGGGAAGGTGTTAGGCATCCCTCGAGGTCCACAAATGTGGGTTCCGGCCGTATTTCATGCAATTTATGTGGGGGTTACAAGTAGCAATTAAGGTCTCTTCATTTATTTGGTTATTTATTAAGCATGCTTGCTAGGTGATAACTAACATTAAACAATCAAACTCATTTTATTCATTTATTTAACTAATTAAGCATGCAAAACTAGGTGATATATTAAACATAAAATAGTTATAGAAGATAAGCGAGAAGACAGAGTATACACCAAAAGGTAGGAAAATAATCCAATTTTATTTATTAAGCTACCCCCAAACAAGCATAAAATAAAGCTTTGAAAATTGAGCAATTTATGAATAGAATTTTTTTTCTATATAAAAAAAATGTTTGTTTCTTTATAGGGATGATACCACAAT
This sequence comes from Solanum chiquidenum, assembly GCA_029582725.1. Taxonomy (NCBI): domain Eukaryota; kingdom Viridiplantae; phylum Streptophyta; class Magnoliopsida; order Solanales; family Solanaceae; genus Solanum; species Solanum chiquidenum. The sequence continues at coordinate 16,971 of JAJOOS010009403.1, read as the reverse complement.
ATTGTTAATCGCGCTCTTCCACCATAGAAACAATTTTAATTTGAGGTCGGTCTTAAAAAATTAGCAGTAGTTTATATTTTGAAAACGATTAAAAAGATTTAGTTTCACATAAGCACATAAATATTTACATATAAATACACATAATCCTTTTGAGAAAACTTAGGTAGGTAGTGCTCCCGGGGACGCGTCGGCTTAATTTAAAACAAAATAGAATTAGACCTCGTAATTCCTTTTACTTTCCCACTAACTAGGTTAGGAGATAGCGTTTATATAAAAAAAAATTATTATTTTTTTTTTTAAAAAAAAGATCATGTCCAATCCTGATTTGAATAAAAGGATGAACAATAGCTTTTTTGACAATGGATAAAATAGAATGATATTTTAATTTAAAAGCAGGCAGAATATAACTCCAATGTAGTAGCAAAAGATCACCAACGCAAAATTTATTTTAAGAAGCAGACATTTTAATACATGCGGAATTATTATTTCACACAGACTTATTTATTAATTCAGAGATTTATTTCAAGTAGCAATCAGTTTATTAGATGCAGAAATCCAGAAGCTGATTTTTTAAGTGACAGAATTTATTATGCAGAAGCTAATATTTAAAGCAAAGTTGAATTAGGGTAGCAAGTAGCAGATGCAGAAAATTAATTTTAAGTGGCAGAACAAGTCAAGAGCAAATATTAGTTCGAAAAAATTTTATTAAGCTGATTTTTAAAAGGCAGAAAATATTACTAAAACAGTTTATTATTGCAGAAATTAATCTTAGGCAGATTTGGGTCAGGGTGGCAAATAGCAGATTAGGATAAGAGCAGATTTTATTTAAGATGATATTAGCATGCTGAGCAAATTATTATCTTATTTTTTTAGTATCAAAAAATAAATATTGCGAGCAAAACAAAATCAAAGGAGATTTATTTTAATTTTAACATGCTGAAAGTTATTTATTTAGTCTTATAGGCATGATTTCTAAGCGAATTAACATGTTAACAGGAAATTAACCCAACTAAGAACATGCTGAAAATTATAATATTGCTAGTAAAAACCTATAGGCATGATATCTATTTCATTTACAGATTATTACACACTACAAGCATTACTTCATGGCGGACTGAAAGTGCATTTCTGGACATATTTATTGATGTATTGATATTAATCTAGGCCTGAAGATATGACTTCTAAATGGATTAACATGCTGACAAGCAATGACCCAACTGATTTTGCTCAAATTCATTAGATAAATATCCTAGAGGCATGATGTCTAAATGTTTATAGGTCAATTTTCGAGTTTGAACAACATTAGCACATGAGACCAAATTCTGCAAGTTCAAGATCAAGCAAATTTGAAACATATATTCATGATATATTGATTAATCTGATAAGGTTATAAACAATGGTTGATTTTAAGCCAATATTAAGATATATATTCTAATATGCTTGTAGTTCTAAATGATTTAAGCAATATATGCAGCCCTTCCACAATCACACGTAAATAATAAACTGACATAAAAAGAAAACATTTAGCACATATATCCCCCTCCCCTTAGACGATCCCCAAGTTATTTTGATAGAGTTTAGAGTTACTACAAATTATTACAAGATGATAATAGAGATTAAATAATATACAAAACATGAATTAAATAAATAGCTTGTCAAGTGTTTCCCTCTTATCGCGACTCTCCATATCTTGAACCTTTAAGTTCAAACCCTGTTAAAGAAAACAACAATACAACCCAAATAATATACAACACATGTCATAACAATTATTTCTATGAACTCAAGCAAAATAGGACATACGTATTACTTCAAACCATATATTGCACATATACAATCATACACATATAAAAGGGAGAAGGGAACTGACCCGAACGCTTCCCTTATTTATTTCAAACATACAATATCTGTTGAAACAATGCAATACATAAGTTAAACTAATAGAGAAATAACTAACCGGTTAAGCAGAATATATGTTTAACAGCAATGAAGATAAATTTGATCCACTACTAGACCCGAACACAGCAATACCGAGTAAATAGCACTTTGAATGTTCACCGGAAAAATCCTTTCTTTTTAAGTAGAGAGTAATATCTTTTTCTTTTCTTAGAATTAGAGTGTGTGAGCAAGTTAGGGTCTGTCTGAGTGTATAGACCCGTGAGACTAATGAAGGGGAGGGGTCCCTTTTATAGTCTCTAAAGACAAACAAATAAGGAAAAGAATTAAAGGGAATCAATTAGTATTTTTTTCCTTATTTCAAAGGAGAGACAAATCAAAATTAAATTTATTTATTTTTTTACCCAAAAATGTAGCAAAATTGAAACCAGCCAAATCACTCACCAAATCGGTAGGAATTTCTAAAAATAGAGTAGTAAGAATCAGTTCAAATTACGCGGAGGGGGATCAATTAATGGGTTACTATTTTCCAAATAAGAAGACCAGAATATAAAAGGCCTCATTTACCAAATCAGCCAATACTTATCGAATAGACAATCAGTAAAAATCTATATCACTTAATTAAGGCAAGGATATATAAACTAAGAAGATAATGATATGCGAAATCAAGTTAGCACAATTTTATTCGCACGGATTCATTCAATTAATGAGCATAGTCAATTAGTGAAGCATGCGTCAAGCCTATAAAATATAATCACTACAATTTACCATGTAAAACATGTATACAAAGATAATATATAATCAAATGTATTTGCCAAAATAAACTCCCTAATCAAATTGATCACATATCATAATTAGGCTGGAAATTATTTTAACTCTAACTAATTTCAACAAAGTGTAAAATCAGTTAAGGGAATAATAATATGCGAAGATCAGTAAACAATTATACACCAAAATAATTTTTGATACACAAATTACCGGTTCTCTTTTAACAAAGCTCAACACCAAAACTTGCGCAATTTAATCCCAAAATCAACAATTTCAACAAAGAAACGAATTAACATCATAACGCACCGATATCCTTTAAGAGAAACAAAGTTCACGGAATTCTCACAGAGCAAACATGCAACTCAACAACATGAACTCCATAATCAAGATAAAACATTTAAATAATGGAAAAAAAAAAGAAGAAGCAAACCTGGACGGATCTATCAAGATCCGTCTTGAATAAACTTGAACTTTTTGAAATAAGATACTTCGCCGGAGCTTGCTGACCAGAGCTTTGCTTGGTCTGAGTCATTTGCTGTTTTCGTCAGTGTGCAGGTCTCACGTGACTGCTGTATTTGCTGGAGCTGCTGTCGCTGATGCTGGAGTTGCTGTTCGGCTGCTGATGTTGCTGTTCGTCGGGGCTCACTGGTGCTGCCTGTCCGCCTGGGCTGGCTGTTGCTGCTGGCGGAGCCTGCTGCGTCGTCTCGCCAGGCTGCTGGTTGCTCTGGCCGAGCTGCTGGATGCTGGCTGTTTCCGTCTGGAGCTGCTGGCTGCTGTTTCTCGCCGGAGGAGAAGAGAGAAGCAGCGACGAGAATGGGAGGAGAAGAGAGGAAGGGCAGCAGCAGCTGCTGCTGGCAGAGAAATCAAAGAAGAGAGAGAGGCGGAGGCTGTAGAAGAGAGCATAGGAAGAGAATAGGGTTTGGGTTCTTTTTGATTTAAAAATAGGAAAGTGATGGGAGTGATCTTAACCGTTGGATCACATTATGTGAGTGGCTAGGATAGGATCTTAGAGTTGAATTGAATAAATGAAAGGCTGAGATTTAATTGAATTGGAGTCTTGAAGTAGGAATGGGTCAAAATTGAAATAAAACATGGCTAGAATTAAAATGTAAAGGTGGCTATACTTGAAATAAAATTGGAATTGAGGAGGCTGGAATTGAAAGGAATTAGAATAAAATCGGTTAAAATTTAAATGATTTTGAGGAAATTTAAAGAAATGCTATCCAATTAAAATATTATAATATTTTTATATAATCAAAATCACTTAAAATTTAAAAATATTTGAATAAATTAATTATTTCAAGTTTTACTAATAATTTTTAAATATTTTAATAATATTTACAATACTTTTTTATAAAGCATGCATACTAAAATATATAATTTTAGACAAAATTGATTAAAATTTTAAACTCGACATATATTTTAAAAATACGTATTTAATCAAATAGCATTTCAAAAATGGTTTGAGGTCGGTCAAAATTGGGTGTCAACAGTATAAATACGTTCATAGTACCCGAAGCACTAGGATGATCCAATAGTTGTGAATTGATGTAAAAGTTTCTAGCTAGAGACGGTTCCAAAATTTCAACTTGATGATTTTTCAATCTTAAAAGGTTTTTACATTGAACTTATTGTACTTTTGAAATTTTGCGCACTACGCTCACCTCATACATATTTACAGAGCTAACACATGTAAGTTCCCCGAACATCGATCGTGAGTAAATGGGCCGAGCCCAAAAATTGGAATTAGATAATACAAGCCCATTATATTTCATAATAGTAATTTGTTCATTAGATGCAAGAAAGGCCCAATTTACAAAAATCCAGCCCAATACATGTAGAAACTGGGGGCCCAAATATTGTTGGAGACCCAATTGAAGTTTGAGAGTTTACCTTCTTCTTTTTTTTTCTTTTCCAAAGAATAAATTTTTGTTTCTAGACAATTAGTTACAAAGACATGACAAGTTTACATTTTATTTTTGGTAAGAGCATGACATGACAAGTTTATTGATATATATAATGTAATTTAACTGGTTATAATAGCGAGTTATTACTTTATTCCCAAAGTTATCGTACAAATTTGATATAGTTATCTTTGTGTGACATATAACTTACGGGTTTAAGCCATAAAAAAAGCCACTAATGTTTGCATTGCATTAGATTGTCTATCTCATGCTTATGGAGGTGTTGAGGTCATTCTCCAGACCCTGCTAACGTGGAGCAATGAAAGCAGTCACTAATACTTGCATTAGAATAGACTGTCTACATCATACTCCTTAGGGCAGCCTAATGCTTAAATCATCCCGTGTAAGAAAGGTTGCACCTTAAGGAGTGTAATGTAGACAGCCTAATAAGCAATATTGACTATTTCCACGACTCGAACTCGTGATTTGTGTATCAAAATAATATAGAATTTGTTGTCTTTTTCAATAAACTCTTGGCTTTTTTCTTGAGAAAAAACTGAATAAACTGTTGGAATATCATCAGTTGGTAGTTGAAAGGTCGTTATTGTAATTTGCAACTAAAAAGAGAAGTGAAGAAAAAAAAAACGTAAATGTTAGATAAGTTGATAACTTAGAATAATTATAAAACAATATGGTCCAATGTCCATTCTTACTTTCTCTTATGGGCCTAGTATTCTAATAGGGATAATTACATATTTTGATCCCTAAATTATTACTAAAATTTAATATTAGTCCTTGAGATATTTCAATAAGTATATAATCTTATATTAAATAAAATGTACACTTTTAGTCCCTTAATTATACATCAACTATGATCGCCTAGAATTATATTACACATTCCGCTATGTTATTTGTTGTCTCTACGGCTGCCAAAGCTTACCCTCGGATATTGAGTGGATTGACCCAAAAAGAGATCTAGTTATCAAATAATTGAGCAACTGAGAACATGAATATATTTACTTGCAGAATTTAGTTGTCATTCTTGAAAATAACAGTCTACAAATTATGATCAGTTCAATCCATTATATTTAGCAGAAAAATAATATTCCTTGTCAAATGACAAATATTGTGAGAATCTAAATAAATATTTATATATATTAATTATAGGGACTACAATTGCAAAATTCCCCTCCAATAATAATAAATAAAACCAGGACACTATCTCAAAGAATATGAAAAATTTAAAAGTGGCTTATTTCTTGCTTTTCTCTAGTGGGGTTAAAGCTCACAATTTTTTATCAAACGAAAAAAAAATAGAAACAAAGGGAATTAATTAAAATTAAATCAAGGAATATGCTTTGGGGCTTCTTTTATTTTCCATCACTATTTAATTCTCATCCTATTAAATTTATGCACGTTATATTATAAAGAAAGTTCCATGAGGATCTTTAGAGAACATGCCAAATGGATAAAGCATAAAATTTCATTAATCTAATCCAACTTGTTTTTTTTCATAGATATGGTGTTACAAGATTTTATTTTTTTTTTAAATGCAAAATAAATACAAATTTTAATAAGGTGATTTAGTAGTTGACTTGACTCGAACAATCAACATCACAATTTACGTGACATTTTTTTAGTTTTTAAAAAAAAGAATGACATACTTTTTAAAATTAAGAAATAATTGACTTTATATTTCTTATTTTACTTTACGTAAATAGTATGATAGTATGATATGTTCAAGATCACATATTTCAAAAGTCAACTAGCAATATAGATATTATGATATAATTTAAAAACTTCAAAAACATTCAATTTTTTTCTTAAATTTCTTGTTAATTCAATCTATATCGCATAAATTGAAAAAGAGGAAGTATTTATAAGCTTTGGAATTCATGATGATTCATTTTTTGAAAAGATTTTAAGTTAGTCTTAGTTATCATTTGAGTGGAGTTAATTAATCCTCACTTAACTAGTTAAATATCATTACTAGCTACAATTTACAAGATCATGCCCTTTTAACATCAATATGTTTGTCTATCCCCCCACCCACCCATTTCTTTTTATTTTTTTATTTTTTGTTTTTTTGCCGTCTTAACTTATCAAGTTTGATGATGTTGAAGCATAGAAATACTCCATTAATACAACAATCCAAGTTTTTGTATATTTAGTTCTATGAAATGTATCTGTCTAGAGATAGCTCAATACATGTTTTTATGATCTAGTGATATTTTTTAAGTCACATTCATAAGTGTTTTTTTTTATGGGGTGTCTGCTATTCGTTTTAGAGCTCAATTAATTCAATTTCGTATCGAAAAATTTCACTTTAAAAGTAAAATACTTTCTACCAATGATAATTTCACGCATAATCATTAATTAAGTATAGTAAAGTAATTATACCACTCCACCGTAACCATTGATGATCACATTCATATGAGTCAAACAAAGGATCTTTTGCCTTTTGAAGTATTTAGTGTCTCAAGCATGAATCAACAACTCAACATATACTAAAAAACTATATATCATTTGATAATTGAATTTGAAGGGTCGTTTGGTTGTGGGCCTTGTGGCACTATATAGTAATTAATCTTTAACATAAAATAAGAAAATATTTAATTGACGATTAAAAAACAAGTAATTCATATATAACAATTCATTCAATATTAAGGAAATAAGACATCAATTTCTATGAGGAGAAGAATTCTCTAATTATTCGATCAGAATATCAAAAAAAAAATCTATTGATAGTTAATTATTCTAACCAGACAAAATTATCGACTATTATGAATGACATACTTGAAAACCATTAAAAAAGTATTTGGATAATAATTTTTTTCATATTAATTACATCATAAATATTCGTGGTACAACTAGTAATTGAACCAAAAAAAAGAATATAACCTTTATTAAAGGGGAGAATTTTATAATAGTACCAAAATAATGGATTATGCTTCTTTTTTAAGCATATACTCTAACTAGATACGAATCCTATCTTCTCTTGGGAATTGCCAAAATGTCAAAGAAGAATAGTCAATAACATCTATTAATAACTAATGAAAAAATAAATCTAAATTATTACGATGAGACGAATAGAATTGTTTCATTATTTTTAATCGTAAAATTCAAGTTCAGATATTGAATATGAATAAAATCTTGTTAAATAGTGTTTTCTCCTTATATATACTTACTACTGCTGCTTAAATATAAATTAATCAGAATAATAATATACTGATATCGGACGAAGAAAGAAAAAAAACTTATGCAAAAATGAATTGTTACGTAGAATTCTAATTTTACCCTTTAAAATAGAAAATTTGGTCTATTGTTGAATTTTTATTTTTATTTTTAATAAAAGCTATACGCATATTCCTCAAGCTTTGGAATTATACCATTCTTCTTAATTAAAAAAATAAATCTGTGGAGGATATTTAATCGGCTCGGCTTCTAGATCATCTCTAGCTACGAGCCGTCACTGTAATACATACGTCACCATTTCAGACACGACAAACATGAAGAGCCACCACTTTGAACAAATGAAATATTACTTGTTTAGGACTTATGATCACGATCATTTTATTTAAATAAGGGCAAAAAGGACAAATATATTCTTGAACTATCGTAAATGATGCATCATATTTTTGAGATATTGGTGTCTCTGTTATCCAAAAGCTAGAGCATATATGCCCTTTACTCTAACGAAAGATTAAATAGGGACACGTGACACAATCTTATCCGTCGATATGATATTTAATAAATGTCGGGTCGGTGGATCAGATTATGACACGTGTTCCTATTTAGTCTTTCGTTAGTATAAAATGCATATATGCTCTAGTTTTTTTACGGCAGTGATACCAATGTTCCAAAAATATGACGGAGGGTATATGCATACCATTTTATGTGAGGAACTTTGACTCGGCACGAAGTTTAAGAAAGAAAGGAAGACTTTTAAAATTTGTGGTCCAAAATGAATAATATAAATTTGTGTGGTTATAAATCATTTCATTAAGGGTAAAATAGACATTTTATAGTTAAATTATTACTTAATATAGAAATGTGTCATTCTTTTTGGGACTGACTAAAAAGAAAAGTAAGTCACATAAATTAAAACAGAGGGTAACAATAATATACCCATTGAGATTTTATAAATGAATTTGAGAAGAATATATATATTTTCGATACATTCTCAACTCGCAATAACTTATTTAAATAAAAAAACATGTGAATTTTTTAAATTATATTTCAATATTTTATTTTTTATTTTTATAATTGAAATTGATAGGACTATATAAGACAGTATGATAAGCTATATTTGCTCACCAGCTTCAAATATGAACTAACCGCCACGTCACGGTTACCCAAATCAAAAGGGCCCCACCAACAGCCTACTTGTTAAAACAAAAAGGAATAAAGCATAAACTCAAAGATATCCTCTTATAGATATTTTTTTAAAAAAAAATGGCACCATAAAAGAATATTCCCAACTATACCCCTTTAACCCCCCAACCAACTTTTTTTCCAATTTCTTATTCAATATTTGCTTAAATTAAAGTTTGATTAATTTGAATTTATACATTTCAAGATTCATTCTCCAGCGAATACGCTTCTAACAAGACATGCTTCTATACTTGAGATTCAAATTCAAATTTTTTAATCAAAGAATAAAAAAATTCAACTATTCCATCACAAGATCCGTATTGATCTCACTCTCACCCACCACTTTCACTCATAATATTCTCTCTCCAATTTCCTTACTCCACACATTTCACCTTTATATTAAAAGAGCCAAAAATATTCTATTTTGTTACCAATAGATATATCAAGAGTTATATTTGATTCTTTTAATTGCTCAATAATACATTTATTATTGATAAAATAAAATATAACATTGGCCTTTTATGACTAAGATAAGTTAACGAAAAATATATTAAAAAAAAGGCTAATAACAAACGGCTTATTTGGATAATTATTACATATCATTTTTTCTATTATTTTAATAAATATAATATTTAGATAAATTTTGTCCTAAAATAAGATTATCAAACAAGAAATTTTCAAATTTTCAAATTATAATGTGATCACACCAAATTGATTATATATAAAAGACAGAACAGTCAAAAACGCGATTAAATCATCTCAGTTTTTTAAGTTTCAAATTTGATCTATTATATGTGCGAGTTTCCTACCTGAATTATCACAAATTATTTATCAAAAACACATATTAACTTATCAATTGTTCTATTTTCTTATCTGAGCAATGATAATATTTCAGATAGTAAACTCACAACAACTAAAAGTTTAAATATGAAAATTGAAAATTGAGATACTTAAATGTGTTTTTGACTATTAACTCGGTATAATTTTTTTTTTGTTATAATGATAAATTTAGCATATTATAATAAAATTAAAATAAATAGTGAAAAGAGCACAAGAAGAGAATATTCCCAGTTATACCCCCAGCTCACTCTTCATATTCTCTCACTTTTTCTTCACTCCACACACTTAATTTTACCATTATATCAACCTTTCAATCCTTCATTTTTCTCTCATTTCTTCTCTAAAATTTGTACACTTCACATTTTCTGTGTGTGAATTTCTTCATCGGAGTTATGAAGTTCGGAAAAAGTTTGAACAATCAAATCGAAGAAACGTTACCGGAATGGAGAGACAAGTTTTTATCATACAAGGATTTGAAGAAAAAGTTGAAGTTGATTGAACCGAAGAGATCGCTGAGTTCCGGTGATGGATACGATGTTAGGGCTTCTAAGAGGATGAAAATGGCTGCCGGAGGTTTTGATAAGGCACCGGAGAAGGAACCGATGACTGATGCGGAAGTTGAGTTTGTGAATTTGTTGGAAGATGAGCTTGAGAAATTCAATTCGTTCTTCGTTGAGAAAGAAGAAGAATATATCATTCGATTAAAGGTAAAAAACAACTAAATTCTGATGCCTTGTGATTTTTTTTTTAGGATTTTAGAAAAAAATTAGGAAAATACAGTTCTCGTCGTAAACCTTGTTTAAATTCGAAATTGTTTGGTTATAATTGCATGAACATTCCTAAAAATATTTTTTTGGGCTAATTAAGCTTGAAGCAGAGGAGGATATTTGAAGAAAAACAAATTAAATGATGTATTTGCCTTTAAATTCTGGATTTCTCTGTCTGGAAGCTTCTGGAAGCTGATTTTGCTCTGATTAATGCATTATTATTTCGATTTTGGTGATATACAGACTACAGCTCATTTGTGAAACTTGTTAGATATGTATTTTCTTATGTTTTGTTGTTTAACCGACATTAAGCTCCCGTTTGGTCATAGATTTTAATGTTGTGAATTTTGAAACTTGAAGTTGTGTTTGGATATTCATTTTACGTGCGAGTAAACGTCCAGTTTTTGGAACTTGAAATATTTCAATGACAAAATTCTAGCTAAGAGTTAACTATAATATTGATTTCTAGTGTATTACTCCAGCTGTATGCTGAAGGAAGAGAATAAAGTAATGGAATAATTTACTTTTGACACTGTACTAATTAGAACCAAACACAGTGATGAAGGAAAGCATATAATACTAATTGTTTAATTAAAGAACAAACATAATGGAAAAGAATCCACAAATCAATTATGTAATTCAACTAGTGAATAGACGCAGAGCAGTAGAAAGATGCTGGCTTTGTTGGATTGATGTAGAAGTATGCTTAGTGCTTACAAAGTCGGATCCAAAATCTGAAGTTCACGAGTTTCTAGGATGACCTCAAGTTATCCCACTAGGATGACCACAAGTTGATGTGCAATAATAAATGGGTTCACAGTCAAGTGTAGTAATCGTTGTAATATATATATGGGAACCTCTAGATTATGCTTTAGACTCACCACTGCGTGCTTATCTGCTTGTATCAATGACTTTTAAGATTTTTTTACACTCACATAATTGTAAAGATTCCAAGAAGTTCAATGAAAATATAACTATTCTCTTAGGGATGACAACTGGGGCAGGACAGGGTGGGGCGGGGCAAAGCAAGCTCTTGACCGGGCAAGGCAGGGTGGGTTGAGTTTGTTGTAGGGCAAGACTTCAGCCGCCCCACCCTATTGCCAATCCTATATTCTCTTAGTGAAGAGGTCCCCTGTTCTCGCCGAATTAAACAGAAGTTTTTATCTGCATCCATGATTTAAATGTAGACATGCCATAGTGCATAATAAGTACAATCTCATTCTAACTTATTTCATTTTGTGACCCAAAGATCCTATAATTTGATTAGAAGTAAAATCTTGATGCCATAGTTGTGCTGGGATACAAAGAAATCATTGGTACTAGATGTAGTTCACACTAATTATTGGTTATGCATCTAGTTGTTTCCAAGAAGAAAATAATCGTTACCTCTGTATAAATAAAAAATGATTATGCAAGGTCTTGTTAAACTTTGATCTTGTATTTGACATGTTTCGTAAATTGGTAACAGGAGTTGCAAGACAGAGTGGCAAAGGCAAAAGATCGTAATGATGAGGTTATAAAGATACGCAGGGAGATAGTAGACTTCCACGGGGAGATGGTTTTGCTGGAAAATTACAGTGCCCTCAACTATACTGGTAAATCCAATGTCTTTCTTTGGATGTATGAAATTAATTGTACCTCAGAATTTTAAGGGTACCTGTGAGAAGTCTTCATAAATGTGCAAGAGTTGAAACTCGGGCTCGTGCTTTACATTTGCATCTACACTCATTGTCTGATTGGTGTGCACTGAGATTTCGGTGTCTGCAAAGCTAGAAATGGTGCAGGACCAACTTAAGATAGGATATAAGTCACCTGTATTATCTAATGAGCAGTGGCGGATGTAGCTCTTAGTCAACGGGTTCATCCGAAGTATATATGTGAAAACCAATTAAACTCTCAACAAATATTAGATCTGCACCCATAATTTTAGAAGTACAACGACTTCAGTGCTAAAATCCTTAAAGGTCGAACCTATCAAGTTTAAATCTTGGATCCACTTCCGGTGATGAGCCATTCTGATCTATTCCTGTTTTTGCTTATAGGGCTCGTGAAGATACTCAAGAAATATGACAAAAGGACTGGTGCTCTTCTTCGCTTGCCCTTCATTCAGAGGGTCTTGCAGCAGCCTTTCTTCACCACTGATTTGCTATACAAGCTTGTAAAGGAATGTGAGAATTTGATCGACCTCCTATTCCCCATCATTGACACCTCATGTATTACCGCGGAAGCCGATGGAAATGAAACTTCAACTAGCGGCAACAACAAAAATGATGGTCTACTTAGAGCCCCAAAGGAGCTGACAGAGATAGAGTATATCGAAAGCTTATACATGAAGAGCACCATATCTGCTTTACGAGCTTTAAAAGAGATTCGGAGCAAGAGCTCAACGGTTAGTGCTTTCTCGTTGCCTCCATTGCAAATTAGTGGACCAGAAGATACTTGGAATAAAATTCCAATCTTAGAACAAGCAGCCAAGTAGACTTAACTATATCGGGACAGTTGTTTGATGTCCCCTTGAATGTGTTCTCTTTTTATACACCAAGTAGTATTTTTCTTTTTTCCTTTTTTGGGTCTGATAATTCACATGTTTTGCATGTATTAGATACTAACACACATGTAAAATATACAAATTTTAATCTCAAAAGTGTGTGTGATGAACTCCTCTCGTTCATCTCTTAAACTGGTTATTCTGCTAGTATGTATCTTGTTCGTCTTTAAATTCCTTTTATCTTTCCTATGCACACTACTGAATACCGTCTGCTTCGAGCCTCCCTCCCTCCGAATATAAAAAACCTTAGAGCTGCCTAACTTGTCATTATTTGTGTTGCGTCTTTGAAGTGAGGGCGCTTTTCATAGGCATTGAAGCGACTGAGAGAAAGTAAGTTAACTATTGCATATTCCCCTACTTGGCATCATTAGGTCACTGTGGCTGGCTGTCGTCCTTGCTCGACTTTTGAGTTTTGTATTCAAGCTCCCTTCTGCATTTGTACTCAAAGAGTGTTAATATTCATCTGACTCGAGGAGAAACCTCTGTTCATTACCATTCGAGACCTTTAGAAACTGTCTACCTGAGAATGTCTATGTCCCTGAGCCAATATGTGTTGGTTCCATCAGAAAACAGATTTGTCTTCAACACCTGTTTAGTTGGTATCAAAGAGAAACCCAACATTCAGTGATGATAAAACTATTATTCTCACGAGTTTACCCTACGGGGTGACCCAGTGGTTTGGGCTTGAGACTTCCATATTGGAGGTCTCAAGTTCGAAACCCCTTGCCAGTGAAAGCAAGGGGTTTGCCTTTTGGGTCGAGTTCGTCGCACCGGGTTTGCCAGGTTACCTCTCCTATATGGTTTGCGAGTTATTGCATAGGAGCGGGGTTTTTACCTTGTGCGCACCCAAAGGATAGCGGTTGCGGATTTCCCTTGTCATAAAAATAAAATAAAATATTCTCACGAGTTTGACTTCTATGTACTGACAATTTTCAGCTGTAAGATTACCTAAAGCTAGCATCTATAGCCTATATAGGTAATCGACCGTAAAATGGATTCATAACCTGTAAAATAAGGCAAGTTTTTGCTACAAGTGAAAAATGCAGAACAAAACTGCTATAGAGGATTGCCATAGAGGGACCAAATTAGACTAGAAACTGGAACTCCATTAATAACATTTAAGATTAACACTTTGCTACCATTGAAGGATGGCAAACAACAACATAATACCTAACATAGTTGATAGTACTCCACAAGTCGGGGTTGGAGGGTGAATTGTACGTAAACCTTACCCTACCTTTGTGGGGTAGAGATGTTTCTGATAGACCCTTGGGGCATAAGAAAGTCGTTTTTCTGAACGGATTTGAAAGAAATGCTAATGTAAAAAGTTGTGATGAAACTATTGAAGAAAGAAAGTATCGACAGTCAAAATCTAATCTTTCAATTCAGAACACACCACGTCTAAATTTTGACTCTGTTCATGCTTGTAATGTTATCAACATGGTAACAAACTAGCTAGAAGTAAGTCACAAGAGCAACAATCACATTACTGTTTTGAGCTAAATTAATCATGAATAAACAAACTCCTTAATTACCTTTTTGAATTTGTCAATAAAATACAGGATTTGATATTTATGGGTTTCGACAACAATCTCAAGTCTATATATAATAATTGGATTTCCAATCAAGTATTACGTGAATTTTTTTTCATACATATACAGATTTGAGCAAAAGATACTGAGTTCTGTAAACTCGCAATAACTCTCGTATCCATCATTAAATATAATAATCTTTTAGATGTTTCTCAAACGTATGTTTTCTTCACTAGACAAAATTAGGGGTGAGTTCTATCCATGTCTCACTAAAATACCATCGAGTAGTGTTAAGGACAGGTATACATAGGTCGATTTGATTTGATTATTTCAATGAAATTAACTAGTATCTACTGAATTTTCCTTTTCTAAAACACATTTAGTTTTTCTAGTACTACATCCAATTCCTTCTACATTTTACTTTGATCTTTTTAGTTTTTCAACGTCCTGCAAATACTATTATTGGATTTAAATTAAGAAGATAAATATAGCTTATAAGTTAAAAAAAAAAGTCTTTACTAATATATGAAGGCACTTATCTAGACATTAAATACTTATGTCCTTAATATATTTGTCATTTTTTAAAACTTTGGAGCAATATTTTTTCTTATACTCTTAAAAAAAAGATTTTAGCTACTCCTACGACGTTAAATTCTTATGTTCTACCTTAATTTTCTTATATGATTTACGGATATGTGGATCCTTCGGAACATATTTTTAATAAATATTTAACAAATGGAATAACAACTTATTTATCTAGGACATATATTTTTTTCCAATTAATTTAGTAACTTATTTAATAAATGGGCTAATAACTGATTTAATACATGGGTTAATGTATTTTTCCCCAATAAATGGTCTAATAGATTTAATTGAAAAGAATATGTCCCATAATCACATAACAAATTAAGGTGGAACATGAGGATTAACGTTGTAGTGATTAATATGACCCTTTTTTAGAGTATCAGGATAACTATGACTTTAAAGTTATAAGAAAAGGATAAATGTATTGAGGACACGAACATTTAACGTTGTAGGGGTAAATATGACCCTTTTTGAGAGTATAAAAGCAAATATGACTCTAAAATTAGATGAAAATACCAAATATGTTGAAAAAGTATTACAAAGGCCAAATATAACCTATTTATGGGAGTATAAGAACAAATATGATTCTTTTCTATATTGTAAAATTATTTTTTTCTATCCGATATTAAATACCCTCAATAAAAACCTGACTAAGTCTGAACTTACGTCGAAAATTTCTAGAGTAAAGTGCTCCCTAATTTTAGTAAGCCATGTTACCATGTCATTAGTCATACTCTGTAGAAAATAATTAATTAGTGTTCAAATTGCCTTAATTATTTTGTGTCCAA
The DNA here is from genome assembly GCA_029582725.1 of Solanum chiquidenum. NCBI lineage: Eukaryota > Viridiplantae > Streptophyta > Magnoliopsida > Solanales > Solanaceae > Solanum > Solanum chiquidenum. The sequence continues at coordinate 972 of JAJOOS010009403.1, read as the reverse complement.
ATTGCCTTATAATACTATTTTCTTGTTTATATTTAAATAAATATTGAAAAATGAAAATAATTGAGAATCTTAGTTATTATAAGCATTAAGAATTCAGATCAGGTAAAATAGCCATCCATGGACAACGGATATTAGTTAATTTTATTTATTTATTTATTAAATTAAATTATTTATGTCGATTTTTAAAAAAATATATAGACCAAATGAAATCAATGTTCAATTAACATTGATTTTATGTGTATTTCGATTTTTCTCGATTTGATTTTCTTAATCATAATGATCCATTTTCTTAAAAATATCAAATAAAATCAAAGTATTAATCAGTTTCTTTCTCTATTTGATTTGATTTCTTTTTAATACCCCTAATTGTGAATGATTAAAGTCCATCAATTTTTAATAAAAGATCTTGGACTATAAATAAATAAATAATATTTTGATAAAAAACATTTTACGATGTTAATATATTTGTGCTACGCAAATATTATAAATTAATTTAGTGAAATATTTTGAATATCAAACTGTTAAATCGAAAAAGGAAGCGTTACACTAAAATAATTGTTTTTAATTCTTCCCATGCTTGTACCTTGTTCTTATCCTCGTCATTATTGGTACCTTACATTATTGTCTTTCTTTATAAAATAAAAATAAAAATCGATCGTATCTTTATTTAATATTATATTCATCGACTTATTCAAGATTTTGTAAATAGCAATTCTCGATCACATGCACAAATTTATTGAAGTTATGAACCACCACCAAAAATCTTTAAATATTTAGTTACATGGCCAGAAGCAATATAAATCATCAAAAATCGAATTATCTAAAAATATATTGTATCAAAATTTAATTATCATATCATATCGAAGTTTGAAAATATCGAATTAAATATTAAACACTACTCAATCATAATGATTTTATATATATATATATATATATATATATATATATATATATATATATATATTTGAGTGA
>JAJOOS010009402.1:0-10813 GCA_029582725.1 Solanum chiquidenum | reverse complement strand
TTGAGCCGTGGAATCAATCGACTCCTGAGAATGCTTTCTGCACCAGGCTGCCATCGATAGTACATTAGTATTAGTCTATATTTAAATTTCTAATCATTGCAAAAATACTTAGTAATTAACCATCTTGGTTACTTAGCTTGTTTCTTTCATTTACTTTTATCTTTTTTTCCTTGTTTAACATCCTTAGCTTAATGTAGTATTTTGAAGTTGGGTTTTGTTTGTTATTATCTTGATGGGAAGCATGATTGTCTAAACAAGCCTGCTGGAAAACACCAAATGTATATAAATATGCACAGGATCTCTTGGTTTAATTTAGTTCTGATTTCTCCCAAGCTAATTCTGAACTGTTTTTCCTTAAATCGAGATCTATCTAAAACAACTTTCCTACCTCTAAGGTAGGGTAAGGTTTGTTACAACTTCGCTATCTTTGGTATGTTATCGTTATTGTTGATTTCTCCACGACATATATTTAGGTTTCAATTCATTGTTTTTGAAAATTACTACTATAAGTTGCATTTTAATATGATAAGAAAAATGTATTTTAAAATTTTGGTCAAAATTCACATAGTTTGATACTTTGAATCTTGGTAAATGAAAAGCCATATATAATTCGGGTCAGAGGGGAGGTAGATGGTTGTGACTCTCTCTGTATGCTTCTTTTCTTTTTTAAAAACAACTTTTCTATACGAATTAGGTGTGCCTACTACAGACCTAATGTGGTACTGTCAATGTATCTAAGCTGAATTCGTCTTTCTTAAGTAGATTAGTGATAAGTTAGGATTTAGGAAAAGTTGACTGACTAAAAATTCAAAGATGGCGACAACAGTTAGAGCTATATCTAAACGCTACAGACAACAATTAGGTGTGTCTACTACAGACCTAATGTGGTCTGGTCCTTCTGTAGACTTAGTGCACTGAAAAGTGGTCATTCTGTTGTTCTATCAATAAGCATTCCTATATTAGAAAAGAAAAGGCTAAACAGGGGAAGAACAATGAGAATACTTGTGACATTAATCTGGTAACGCGTTAAAGAAAACAACAATCAAGAACTGCAATCTACAATGATACATAATTTTGTGCTTGTATGTCCAAAATTTCATGTAAACTTATCCTATTTCATCAACCAAAGATAAGGGAACTGGCATAGCAATAGAGTCTACGACACTTCTAAAGTTCAAGCGCAAGAGATAAGAGAAATCGACCATATTTATAATGGGATGCCGCATGTTACAGTCTCATCATTCACAACAAATAAGTAGCAACAACATATATTTTCGTTTCTTTTATTCCTTCAGCATTATAGGTACTAAGCCTACCATGAGAGCAATGCATTAAAGAGATTACGACGTGAATTACTAGAACTATTTATATTTCTGCTGAGACAATGTATAATAATTGATATCTCAACAATCTTGGAAACACAAGACTAATACCTGTAACTATTGGGATTATATTCCCAAGGAGCATATGAAGGAGAATACTTAGGAGGATATGAGGATGAATTCGAGTTATCTTGAAGTGATCTTGCTAGATCTTCATCTTGGTCAGTCCTCCATCTGTATCCTGAGGAACATAAACCTTTCATTTCTTCCTCAAAAGAGTGAAATCAACGTTTTTGGAAATGGTAATGCTAAATGCAAGAGTAGCTTCACTATTCTTGAAAATTTCATGAATGCAAATATAATTACCTTTTGGTCTTTTCAAATCTTCAGCAAGAGAGTGCAATTGCACGGTCTAGTTCCTCTTTCTCCTTGTTGGTCCTAGAGTTATCATCCTGATGAAATTTTAAATGTGTTGAGGGATCATTCAATTGAAGGAGATAAGTTTGATTCGAAGGAATATGACAAAGTTAATTTTAGAAGAGAAAAAAAGTAGCCATGAATTTTGATGATAGTTAATGGAAAGCAAATGGCCTAACTTGAGTAATCACTTCAACTTTGAGGATGCACATTTAGAATCCCCTCTTACATCAAATTGAAAAACGTGTGTCCTTCATGGAAGAGCATTTGATAAGTCATACACTCTGATGCTTCTGAAACTTTAGCAGCAAACAACATGAGCATCTTGTTTTCTCAATTTTTTTGCTTGGTCACTGCAGCAAACTGAAAGTCGTTGACCTTTAGTTTTTGCTTAGCATAGTCCACTGCAACTTTTATGTGATTATTATTGTTGTACTCCCATCCCATTACAGGTTTCATGTGACTCAATGATTAACGCCGGTGGTGGACGAGCTGGTGCAGACATCATTTTGACAAAATTGTTGTAGAAATATCTTCTTTTTAAGTAATTCCCAACTCTCTTCTTGTGTAAGAAACAGAAGATTATGTATTTTAGTGCCATGCGCAGCATATGAAGCTATTTTATATGATTGAGTGGTGAGGAGAATTCTACTTCCATTTCTATAGTCTGGAAATAACTTTCTCAAACCAACGCATGCTTCAGTATCCTGCAGATCATCTATCAAGATCAAGAGCCTCTTTCTTTTCAAAGACCTATATAGAATGTCTTTGAAAAGATCAATTTCCCGTCCACTAGTGATAGCGTACGCTATTGCAGATAACAATTTTTCAGTGTCATATACTTGAGCAACAGAATGGGCTATTGGTTGCAGTTGTCAATTGTTTCTTAGAGGCTCGTCCAAAGGTGTAGCGTAGTGATCAATGAAGTGGGATAAAGTCAAGGGAGACCGAAATTCCTAGCAGAGTCGAAAAGAGCAAGTCATTATATACATGGCATGTTCTCTTCGAGTCTGGCAAATATCCTAATTCAAGAAGAAAATGATCTGATTAGTTTAGCACAACATGAATAAAAATGGAGAGAAAGAAAACGAGGGTTTAAAGTTGGATTACAATTTTTCTCATACCATCCACATGACTTTCAACTACAAAAACTGAAATGTTCTTAAACAGTAGAAAACTTGGAAGAAAGCAATCACATCACACATAGAGTTGTGAATGGAAAGTAAATTCCACCATCATTGCCTTCTTCCTTGCATCAAGAGACCATTTCACACACAATAGAGAATGTTCCACACACAATATCAAAACGTAATCAACCAACTATTATAGCATTGATCAATTCGACAATATAGTACCATCCACATCACTTTCAACTACATAAACTGAAATGTTCTCAAACAGTAATAAACTTGGAAGAAGAATAACCATCCACATGGTGTCATAACACTAATACAGTTCAGTTCATATATCAAAAGTAAGACTCTGAAATCTTGAACAGAGTTCAAACTAAAGCTCAGGTGCCCATTCCTATCCTCTCGCGACACTCCTCTTTCCATTCAACGTTTCTTCTTGCCAAATATGCTAAACTCCGGCACCTGCAAATTAGTTCGGGAGAAACAAAACACAGTTAAGTTAGTTATTCAGCACAAGTGTGTTTCTTGCAGGAAAAAAAAAAGAGCAGCATGTGATCATCATTCAGTGCTTTACCATTCCTTTTGGATTGCATGAAAGGACTTCTTCAAAACGGTCAGGGATTCTTCTAGCAACATTGATGTGAAAGGTTTCAATACAAGTACCAATGGTGAGGTTTAAGACTTTAACCGTCATGAAATACTGTTCGTATCCTCCTACCATATAATTCGCTTTCTCAATCTTCAAAATCTTATACTTGAAAACCTGCAAGGAGGGATAGTAGGAGTGAGAGAGAGTTAAAATATCACAAAAGGTAAAGCTGGGAAGGGGGCATACATACATTGTGCTCTTTCTCATTGTATTCTTGAATGGCTCGGTTAGCTAGTTTCATCATTATCCCAAAGTGAACGTTGTCCTTGACATTCAAAATTGGTTCTATTTGAACTTCCCCACCGGGAAAATCATAAAAGTCGAAACCCTGTCAATTCAAACAAGCAAGGAGAGACGACACAATATCAAAACTGGAAGAAACAATATCAATATCAAAGAGAATTCCAATGGATGGGCATAAGATACACAAGAATTATAATAGACGCGTCTTCAAGAGGAACACTCGATAATATGAAATTCAACAAATAGGAACATTCAAAAGTTGGAATTAATTATAATTGTTAACCTAAATCTAGAATCTGACAAAAACGATTGGATACAAACAAAACAAAAAGAGGGCTGCAATCAAATTGGCAATGAAGGTAGCACAGAACAACAACAATTTAAGACTTTCTAGCAAAAAAAAAAATGCTTCCTCCCATTGTGATTTACAACTAGCATTATTTTTCTCATCGAGGAGCTTCTCACTCCAATGAACTGTTGCTCGACTAGTTCACCACCATTGCTCCACCCACGAACAGCAAACCAAACTCCGAACTCGCGAGCCATCGGCTCCTTTCTCCGACCAGAACACCACCTAAAACCCGCCTGAAAACAGCCAACGACACTCCATTTCCGGCGAAACACCAAATGACCCCAAACCCACCAGCGAAATCAGACCTAAAACCCCCCATTTTTTTCATTTTTCCTATTTCAAATATAGGAAGCAATATGAATGAAAGCAGTATAAATTGAAAAGGGAAAAGGAAACAAACATAGGATTCATAGATTTGTTGATAGTATTTGATGCGAATTTGATCGATATACGTACGGTGCTCCTTCAAAGTACCAATTGCATAGCCGAGGAGAAGGTTCTCATCGTCGTCGGGATGGAGAGGGGGCCTATTGCATAAAACGCAACCTTGTGGCGATGGCTCTACATCAAAAGCACAAAAACATCCCATTATTTTCCCACTCGCATCCCTTTTCACATCACCACCAAAATTTAGCCCTAGACCCATCATCGTCCCCAATTCCGATTCCAATTTCAATTCCGCCATCCTGCCTTAGGGTATATGCTTTTTGCTTTTTTACGTTCTCCTATTTATCAAATACTACGCAACCTTTGTCTTTTTATAAGAACAAACAAAAAAAAGAAAACTGATTTGGTTCCCTTATTTATTTCTAATTTGGATTTCCATTTGTATTTTTTTAATTCCAAAGTAAAAAGTTAGAATTACTATTTTACCTTTTTACTAAATTAAAATTTAATTAATTATTTAATTAAATACAAATATTTTAATTACATAATAGTAGAATTTAAATCTTTAAGCTTTTTAATAATTAAATTATTATTTTCTTGATAAATGAGTACATTGATATTGTTTTTAATTATAATCTTAATTCTCATAACAGAATAATTTGAAAAGTTATGATTGATAATCAATGTATATATCATCATATCATATATATTACTAATCATATATGAAACCATAGCGAAAGACAGACCTTCGCCGGAAAGAGCTCGCCGGAGTTGACTGTTCTTGAACCCCTTATCTCTTCACTTTCCTAATTCATTCATGTTTTTCACTTTATGTTAATTAATTTTGTCTGGTTAGCTTAGTTGATTAAGTTAATGGGCTAAGCATTTTGGGCTAACCCACTAACACACATTTGTAATTCTCTTCTTTTATTAATAAATTTGTGACCTAATTTAAAATATATATATATTAATCATATATTATATATCATATCATCATTTATGTTTATATTTATCATATATTATTATAAGCATGAACCTCCTAACTCCAAAGTTGATTTACCATTTTAACCCTGCAGTATTACTTAAATATTAATTTATTTAAAATATTAGTTAAATATTAATTTATTATAAAGTAAATTTATAATAAATTTAATTTGCTGTCAGCCCTAATTTAATTTTCAGAAACGTATACCTCTTGTTCCACGTCCCTCACGATCGCTGTAACAGTCGTATAGTTGTTGCTCAACCTTCCCTTCTGCAACACTCAAGTTCCATTACATAAATTATCCGTTTTTCCAAAACTTTTCAGATACTTCACTCATTTGTATAAATGTCTCCAACAACATGTTATTGTCCATTAAAGCTTTGTTTCTCTTTTCTGTGCCCGAATGAAATACATCATTATCAGGTAAATATTGTTCCTACTCTGTTTTTGTTGCATAATAGTTACGGCCAAATGTCAACAAAACTGTGATCATGAACGAAGGGCAGGACAATCAAAGCGTCCAGTGCACATTCTGATCGTAAGGATGATAACCCTTAGACTGGTCCAGTTCCATGTATTGTTTTACATCGCCATGCTGAGCCATCCCAAGCTCGCACATCATCAATAGTTTCTTGGGCAATAATGCCGCGAAATCTTCTATGTTGTGTCATCATCTGTGCACTGTTGTTGTTTTGTCGTTTCAGTCAAAGTATGCATAGTGCTCAAAGAGAGAGTTTTATCCGGGATGATATGAACAACCTGTGATGGAAAACATATATTGGAGTTTATGCAGTCTTTAGTTCCTTTTTATCTTCTCGACTGTTTTTTTTTAAAATTTTAATCATTCACTTCTGTTAAATGTTGTTTTGTGGTTTTTAAACACTGCAGGTGTTTTACTTTGCTGTAGGGGACAATAGGCGAGGCCGCTTTCTTAAGGTTAATCTACTTTTCTGACCTTGACGCTTTGCTTTTGCTCTATTTTGCTGCTAATTGAAAATATATATACATCCTTAGTTTCCTCGCACATTGCGATCGGTTTTAGATGGTCTTATATGAACTTGCTGCACATTATGACCACTTTTACTTGATAGTTTTTAGTTTCTGCCAGGCAGAAATTATCATTCTCCTAGAGTAACCAATTCAACGCAATGGCAACCGCAGACTAAGAAATTATATTTAGTTAAAAGTCCAACTAACTATGACATGGCCACCTTAACTTGACCGTGACAAAGCAGCCAACAGAGTGTTCTTTTGAACAAATTAATCGAGCAATTACCCATGCCACTTTACTCTAAACAATTTCTGGCAATAATTTACTCATTGGCCGTGGCGCAATTTAGTAATCAACTTCATCCAGAATTGTTCCATTGCATTAATTCTTAAATAATCTCTTCTTGCATAGTTCTTTGAGTAGTTATATTTTATCAAGGTCTGTCATAAATGGATTCGCATACAATGTAAAAACAACATATTTATGGGCTCTGAATTGACATTTGATAGATGATATTGGTCCATGTAACGTACACTAACAAATAAGATAGCCGATAATAGGTAACCAAACTGAGTTTTATCCCGGCCGTGACATGTCCTATCGTAGAAAGTTTTATCCAACAACCCGCGATGAAAAACATATATTGGAGTTTATGCAATCTTCAGTTTCTTTTTATCTTCTCGGCTGTTCTTTTTTTTTACTTTAAATCATTATCTTCTGTTAAATGTTGTTTTGTGGTTTTTAAACAGTGCAAGTGTTTTACTTTGCTGTAGGGGACAAGAGGCGAGGGGGTTTTCCTAAGGTTAATCTACTTTCCTAACCTTGACGCTTTGCTTGCGCTCTGTTTTGATGCTAATCGAAAATATATTTACACCCATAGTTTCCTCGCACATTGCGATCAGTTTTACTTGATAGCTTTTAGACAGTCTTATATGACCGCTTTACTGTTTTTTTTTCCTTTACTTTTTCTAAGTCAAACAGTTGTTAAAAAAATTTCAGCATTTAGATAAGTTCTGATTAAGGACTATAACAGAGGTCCTACCTCATGCTCACCACTAGAAGTTCTACAGTTTTCATTTGTTTCTTTTCTCACACTTTTGCTTGGAGAGGAGGGAGAGAGAGAGAGAGTTGAAGAAGGATCTTCTTTCCATACTCTCTCTTTACAAGGTCGTACAAAATTCACACAAAACAAAATATTGCTTGGATACGTTTAGCAAAGTGTGATCATCTAAACTCAAACATGAAAAACTTACTTCTTTTCTACTGACTAAATTGATTAGTTTCCTAACTATTGTTGTCCATAAGCACCTTACTGATAAAAAAAATGATGCTTTTTGAATATCATATTACTGGAAAATAGACATTAAAACACTTCATACGCTAAAAATTCAAATTCATCAATGAGTTAGCTGTAACCATTTGGAACAGTTAAGACTTCAGGTCATGTCTTTGCCTTGATCGTGCCCAATCAAAGTTAATCGTCCAATTTAGGATAGAGGACGCAAAAAAAATTTGGTATAGCTTTAATTTATAACTAAAATTCTGCAATAACTAAGGGTGTTTGTGCATGTCTCTTATAACTTTTATGATTTTGAATATCACAATAATTCTCTTTCTTTTTAAATTTAAAAACATGTAATCTTTTTTTGCTTTCGTAATGGACCCGAATAGAATTGTTCAAGAAAAACTACACGAAATGATCAAATGAAAGAGAGAACTCAAACATGTACTTTGGTTATACTTCTCCTCTTATCCTATTTTATGGGTTGTAGTAGGAATAACTACTAAAATATGTCATTTTACTAATTATAACTCTTAGGCAGTGAGGCCGGTAGCACACAATGTTTGGGACAGCAACAAGAATGACACAACTTAACATGGCTCACATGCAGACACGTGTCCATGACTAGTATTATTAAAAGTGAAAAGCTCCAACCTTTAAAGTTGAACTACCATTTTACCCCTCCACTCAATAAAAAATATATTAATCATATATTATACATCATATCATCATTTATATTTATATTTATATTATTAAAAGTGAGAAGCTCCAACCTTAATGTTGGACTACCATTTTACCCCTCCACTCAATAAAAAATTATAAAATATCTAATTCATTGATTATTAAATAAAAAGCTTATCATATAGCAAATGTTCAAAGTGGGAAAGTATTAAATAAAAAAATGAAAGACGAAAATGTCCATAGAAAATTGCTCGACATTATTACCCCTTTTTAAAGACTTAAACCTCTTATGTTTTCATTAAGATTAAGGCATCTGAATCTTAATGCACATCTTAATATTAAGATATTTTCTCTAGATCTAAACACTAGATGATTAAGACTATTTATTTTCCAACATCTGAATGTGTATAATTTATTTATTTGTAAACATAATAAATATTTATATTTCTCGGGTAAAAAGTAATTAAATATTAGAAAATATGAATTTAATAAAATTAAATTATTATTTGATAAAGTATAAAATATTTATGTTCGCTAGTAATGATAAAGATAATTTATAACCATGGTGATGATAATAGTTGGTCTTGGATGCTAATAATAGTAATGGTGATGGTAAAGAATACGAGCACCAAAACCATTGAAGGTTAAAGAATTATAAATATGTCATAATCTTATCGGGTATTCTTTACTAGACTCTACATATTTAGTCATGATCTATTTTCTTTATTGATTCTTAATGATTATACTAATTCACTTTAAAAATGCTTCATCATAAGAATACGTGGAAAACATCAAACACATGAAGTGCAAGGAAGGCTTATAAGATTGAGGCTATGTAACGACCTGATTTCGTCGTTAGGAAAAAGTCAATGGAGAAAGAATTGGGGAAAGAAAACTTTTTGGTAGTAACTTGAGAATTCCTAACCTAGTCTAGATTTGGATGAAATTTGAGTTAGTGAGGACTAGGGAAATCTGGTGATGAATGGGAGATTTAATTATTATTTTATTTACGTGAGTAGATAGCCAAGGGGTTAAGGAACTCGTACGACTTTGCGGAATTGAATTCGGGCTAGTAGAACTCCCGAAATTGATCTTGGCGTGAACAATATTTTCTGAGTGTCATTGATTGAAGGTGTGTTGTGAAATGGGGGTTTTGGAAATAATTAAAATAGCTTACTATTTCGTGCAAACCGCTGGGACGGGATTTCTACTGCCAGGGCGGGGCTGCTGTGGCGGGGTGAGGTCCGTTGTGGCGGGTTCGACGCTACTTAAGTCGGAAATAAAACCCCAAAACGTCTTTATTCTGCACTTTTCTACTTTGAGAGCTAGGAGACGACCCCAGACAAGTTCTTGACAGTTTTTCATCATTCTTGAGGCTATAGGTAAGATTTTAACTTCCCGATTCGTTTTTCGATCCGTAGAACATATTTTCTTGGGTTATTATCGATGTGGAAGGGTTTTGATTTGAGAATTATGGTGGAAAAAGCCCTTGGAAGTAACTGATTTGGTTCCCTTATTTATTTCTAATTTGGATTTCCATTTGTATTTTTAATTCCAAAGTAAAAAAGTTGAATTATTATTTTATCCTTTTATTAAATTAAAATTTAATTAAATACAAATATTTTAATTACATAATAGTAGAATTTAAATCAAAACTAATGATTTTTCTAAGAAAATTCAAAATTTTGAAGGTATCATCAATTAATTTTTCTTATTTTCATATAACTTAAAAACTAGAAATGAAATTTTTGAAAGAATCAGAATTCTCCGAAAATTGAAAAAGTTTAATTGAAATTTGGATTAAAAAACTAAATAATACCTACTAATCGTCTTTGTTGACACTCAATTTTGGCCTAACATTTTTGAATTTCGTAACTTTTAAGTCTTATTTATTTTATAGTTCAAAATAATTTTTTTTATAATTTTAAATAAGTTTATCTATAACTATCCTTATTTGTCAAAATTTAGGATTTTTTATCAGTTAATTTTAAAATTACATTTTTTATATGTCATTAGTTACGTTCATTATAATTTCTATTTTTTTAATATTTATTTTATTTGTTACATTTATTAATATTTATGTTGATATTTTGCACAGTCCAAAAATTTAGTTTGATATAGATATTAGTTTATACACAGATAATTTATTAATCGGTAATTTTGATCAACAATTTTTAAATAGTGGTGTTGTAGTTTTCAACACCCTATATAAAGAATAGTTTGTCTATTAGGTTAAGGGTGGTGAATTATTTTTGAGGAGGGAGGAATTTTCAAAAGGGAAAACCCTAATTTTTCCTCTCCAATTTTTTCTCCCTTAGCCGCCACCACCCAAAGACCCCAAAACAAGCCATCTCCAATCCCATTTTTTTTA
>JAJOOS010009401.1:0-26407 GCA_029582725.1 Solanum chiquidenum | reverse complement strand
AATTATATATCATAAATAATAATAAAAGAATATTAAATTAAAAAACAAACCTTTTTTTTAAAATTCTTAACCAAAATCGCTGCTAGAAAAAAAGTTATTTTTTTTTTAGAAAATAAACAGCGATTTTTATTTTTGTTTTGTCAGAAGCCCTTTTGGTTAATTTTTTTTTTTATCTGCCGTTTTAGTTTTTTTAAAGAAAAAAGTAGCGATTTTTAATTAAAAATATTACAAAATCGCAGCGATTTTTAATAAAAGAAAAAGAATTATTATTTTTTACAAAATCACTGCTGTGGCAGCGATTTTTAATAATTTTTTTTTTTTTTTTTTTACAAGCCCTTTTGGTTAGCAAAAAAAGTGATGTGCCCTTTTGGAATTTTTGACAATTTTTTTTTGCCCTTTAGGCTCCGGACTCCTATTAAAAAGAATCACAGAGAAGAACTAATCTAACCTCCGATCATTTGGTATGAGAAATAAGGGATAATAATATCATAATAAAATGTACGATTATTTTATCTTGTGTTTGGTTAGAGATATTAGTTATTTCTGGGATTATTTATCCCACCATTTATAATGAATAAATTATCTCATATGAAGGGATTATAAGCAGATCTAGAGGGACGGGTAGGTGAGTCTCTTCAATCAAAACAATGTCATCTGCAAATAGCATATACCATGACACCACACCTGAATATGACGCGTCAATCCATCCATCACCAAGGCAAACAGAAATAGGCTAAACGTTGATCCCTAATACAATCTCATCTAGACTAGAAAGTACTTCGAGTCTCCTTTCACAATTCATACCTATGTCTTGAATTCATTATACATGTCCTTTATCACCCTATTATAGGCCATCGATACACCTATAAACTCCAAACATCGTGAATGAACACCATATGCAAATTCTTGAGTATTATGTTTTTTAGTATAAAATTCTCTAATTTGTATCTGCTTTTTTGTGCAAACTTTGAAGCAACTTAAACGAAATAACAAAAATCAGCTGTATTAAGGGTGTGTTTGGTATGAATTAAAATATTTTTTGGAAAATGTTTTCTAATTTTCTTATGTTTGGTTGTTTTAAATGTTTTGAAAAATGTTTTTCAAATCAATTTATTTTCTTCAATTTTAAGGAAAACGACTTCCCTTCAAAAAAATTAAGAAAAACATATTCCAAAATTTTCGTCCAATCTCAAATTACAATTTTTTTCTTCACCTCGTACCCCAACCCTCCTCATTCAAAAAAATATTAAAAATTTAAAAATTTCTTTTTTTAAGAAAATCAATTTATTACCCCTACCCCCATCCAGCCCTTCCCCCAAAACCAAAAATAAATAAATTAACAATTTAAAATTTTCTTTATGAAAAATAACTCATATTCTAATATTTTCGTTATTCTTTAACCCTCCCAACTTTGGACTACCCCTACCACCCCCACCCCTTCCACAAAATATATTAAAAGTTTGTTTATGAAATAAATTTAACAATTTAAAATTTTAAAAATTTCATTTTCTTTAATTAACCCATACCTACCCTAATTCCCTACTAGCCCCCCCCCCACCTCACCCTCCTAAAAAAAAATTATTTTTGACCCTACCCTACCCAGACCCCCCTCCCCAAAAAAAATTAATTAATTAAAAGATCATTTTTGAAAAATATTTTTAAATTTTAAATTTATTTTTTATCCCACCCTGCCCCAACCCCTCCCCCTATCCGCCCCTTACCAGTCCCCCCCCCCCTCCCCAAAAAAAAGTTTGCTTTTTAAAATAATTTGCCCCACCCTACACCGACCCCCCATCCAAAAAAAAATTATAAGTTTGTTTTTGAAAAATATTTTCAATTTTTCTTTTAAAAAATCCATTTTCATGAAGAGCGAGATCAGATAGCCTATGTGCTTTTGAACTTCTCTTTTTCTTCTCTATCCAGAAATTCCCATCGCACTGAGAGATAGGGGTGAGGTTGAGTCACCATTCGGATCCTCAAAGGTTCGTACAATGTAGTCATCCTACAAAAGACAAAAAAGGGCAAGCCACCTCCCCCCAATTGACAATGAATTGTTTAAAGAGAAAAATGACAAATATATCCCTAAACTATCATAAATAGTATGTCAATATCATTCGTTATTTCGTTATACTTTTAGGTTGTATATATTTTTACTGTCATTCTTTTATTTTGTGTATATCCTTGAAACTAACGACTTGACATGTGGCTTCATCTAAACGATTTACCTAATTTTATTTATTTATTCCAAAAATTAAAATTTCACCCAACCCACAACCAAAATGGATGGTGCCAAAATCCACTCTCCATTTTCATCAAAAATTATCCCTCTATTTTTCTCAACCCACCACGACCATGAAATCAAGAACTCATCTTTCAAAAAAAGAATATGACTTGTTCACCAATACTATAATCTTCTTCACTTTCAATTCAAATTTTTTATCTTCCTCGTTCCACCCAACTACAACATGAAACATCCCCAGCAAGTTGTGCTACTCATGTGTCTTGAATTATTTAAGTTCGTAAACTTTATTGCTTGCTGACAAAAAAAAACCTTTCATCTTCATTTAATATAGTAGGAATCGAGGTTATTGAGTGTTTTGTACATCATCTATTTCGATTCATCAAAATCAATTTCAAGAATATTTCCAATCCCTTTTAACAATAACAAATCGATTTGAGCTCGAAATTTTCAATTTGATTGCAGACATACTTTAAAACTTGAAGCTTTAACCATCAATGATCGTAGTATTTTCTCAACCCCTTTCAACAATAACAAATCGATTCGAGCTCGAAATTTTCAATTTGATTGTAGACCCACTTTAAAGCTTGAAGCTTGAAGCTTTGTCCGTGGTAATATTTTCTCAACCCCTTTCAATAACAATAAATCAATTTGAGTTCGAAATTTTCAATTTCGATTTTAGACCCACTTTTAAGCTTAAAGTTTTTTCCATCAATGGTGATATTATTTCCAATCCATTTCAACAATAATAAATTGATTTGGACAAAAATTGAAATGGGTCTCTTGATTTTCATTGAAATGATATGCTTCTGTGTTTTTGTTTGTGAGATTTTGAGAATGATATTAATGAAAATGAATTGAAGAACATTTTTTCATTTTGTTTGATTTTTAATGGAGATGAAGGGCAATGTTTTTAATTTTTATTTTAAAATATCATGGTGTTTCAATTCGGGTCATGGGTGGGTAAATTATGAAAAATGGATGGATTTTCATATTTTTGGGTAAATAAATATATACAACTAGGTAAATTATTTAGATGATGTCATTTGTCAATATGTTAGTCTTAAGGGTATAGACGATCCAAAAGAATGATGGTAAGGGTATATACAACCTTAAAGTATAACAAAGGGTATTGACATACAATATATGATAATGTGGGGGTATATTTATCCTTTTTTCGTCGTTTAAATTGACATACATTTTCTTCAATTACACACATGTGAATATGATTGTCCGTTTAGGTCATGGGCCATTTAGGACTCAAGGTATCTTTCTAATGGGTCCGACACGTCTTGGGTGTTGGGTCATCTTAGTTCAATGTGCTAAAATTTAAAATTTGATCTCGCTCTATGCTAGACTTACTAGGAGTGACTCTTGAAAACCAGGGCCCAAGCAGACAACCCGGGTTGTAACTATGTCAATTATTGGACACGAGACAATCCAATAAATTGTCAATTATTCTGAAAAATGATTAAGCATAAAAAAGACCAGTTGTTGGATCGCAAAGCCCTTCTTTAATATTCTGTATATTTTATGTCGTGGTGACAGAGGCATGCCATGAATGCAAATAATAGCTATCAACATAATTTGAACAAATAAGACACATATAAGGCAATATAATTTAATATTTTTCCGTCCATTTTTAATTGTCATGATTTCCTTTTTGAGAGTCAAACAATAAGAACTTTGACTAACATTTTATGATATATTTTTTCATCATATTGATATACAAAAAATTACAATTTATAATATTTTTCATATAATATTTGATTATCTGAATTTTTTGTTCGAAAAACGCAATATGACAATTAAAAATGGACGAGGAAGGGGGAGTAATTATTAAAATTTTAAAACAATTAGACAAAAATAGTCAAGTCTAATAGTTAGAAGTTAGAACCTAATTAAATCTTTAATATTAGAGTCGTCATTGCAGTTTTTAATGTTAAAAGAAATAAGACGGTTTTCAAAATCGATTCTACTTTTAAGAAAAATCAATTCTTTAAAGAGTTGCCACTTAATTTTAAACTTAATTTTTTATGACTTTAACAGAATTAAACCTAAAAAATTAGCAAAAAGGGTGGAGTTTTCATTTACACTTCAAGAAAGTTTTTAAGGCATTTGAAGTGTCCACTAACAAGCAATTATCCTACCACTTGAAAATTACTTATTTGACCAATTTGGAAAATATGCCTAAAAATATATTAATATACTTTAGAATCATTTGAAAAGAAATTAGAATTAAACACTTGAAACAATCTATAAAGGAAAATCAATAAAATAACTAAGTAAAAGAAAGATAATGACAAAAATGGTTCATCTTTAGGAGACTTAATTAGATTAAAACAAACAAAGTTAGTGTTAGACGAGAACAAATATACAATAAGGATAAGTATTTAAAGCTATCCAATGCCCAAATTGGGCTTATAGGGCCCATAAATCAGATCTTGTCCGCCTGGATCTTTTTTGAGCAAATTACAGAAATCACATATTTTTAAGGCAAAATTACAATCTATCCCTTAAAAGTTTATAATTACAGAAATCCCTCAAACGGATACAATAATATAACCGCTGATACATTAATCTGATGCACGAGATATATTAATCGTTAAGTAAGATACATTACATTGTATACATGATACACTAGTCTGATGTATATTTTATACATGATACACTAATCTGATGCGCGAGATACACTAATCTGATGGGCTGATACATTAATCTGATGCGCGAGATACACTAATCTGATGGGCTGATACATTAATCTGATGCGCGAGATACATTAATCTGATGCGCGAGATACATTAATCTGATGCGCGAAAATGAGGGATTTTGGAGATTTGTAAAACTTATAGGGGATAATGGTAATAAGTAAAACTAAAAGGTGGATTTCTGTAATTTTTCCCAGTTTTTTTGGGCAAATTTGTTGTTGAAAATATTTTGAACTTTGGCCCAACACCTGTCCTAATTCTTAATGGGCCTTACTGAAATTAAAGGGAAAATTAGCAAACAAGTCAAAATTCCTAACATAATTATTAAAAACATCTATACTTTAAAATAATTATTAAAAATGTCAATATGTCAATATTTAAGCAAATATAATGTATCTTAATTGAATAACTTTCACATATAGCCAAACATAAAAATCATATTTATATGTTATAACTATAGTTTGCATAATTGCGCTTCATAACAAATTTTCTGTTTGCTATGGAGTTTTTGAATGCTGATGTGGCATGCTTCTAAGGGCTAGAATTTTTTTATTTATTTATTTTTGGTGTTTTTGGCCAATTTTAAAATACAAAAAAATCATCTAATTATTAAAGATAGCCACATTTAATTCTTTCTTTATCAATTGTCATATTTAGTATATTTTATCATGGGAAAATTGTATATAAATAGCAAATTATTAATTCAAATTAAATGCTATAAATATAGTTTGATTTAATTGTACCCCACATAGCAAATTGTTGCTATTTCACCTCTCTCCTGGTGAATCTCGCTTGCCACTCTCATTCTCTCCCTCGCCTCTCTCATTTTTTATACAAATGCAAGTGTATAAAGTGCGTTTGTGTTTGTATAAAGCGAGAGAAAATTGTGTATATACATATATTCTCATTCCCCTCTCTCCCCTCTCCCAGATCTCGCTCGCCACTCTCCCAGATCTCGCTCTCTCACTCGCCTATCTCACTTTATACAAAAAACGCAAATTGTATAAATTGTGTTTGTGTTTTTATAAAGCGAGAGAAAATTGTATATATACATATATTTTCTTTTCCCTCTCTCCCCTCTCCCAGGTCTCGCTCGCCACTCTCTCAGATCTCGCTCTCTCACTCGCCTCTCTCACTTTATACAAAAACGCAAATGTATAAAATGCGTGAAAATTGTATGTATATATATTTATTTATTTTCGTTTTCCTCTCTCCCCTCTCCCAGATCTCGCTCGCTCACTCGTCTCTCTCACTTTATACAATTGATCTTTTTGTATATGTATACCAAAATAGATTATACAACTGCTTTCTTTTGTATATTTATAGCGAAATATACATATTTATGTTTGCTATAGAACGCAATTATGCAAACTTTGTTATAGCATACAAATATGAATTTTGTGTTTGCTACATGTGAAAGTTGCTCTTTTATCATTAATGCTATTATATTTTTTCCCTTAATATTTCTCATTTTCTTCTTTTACTATTTTAATTTCTTCCCAAATGATACGATATTTATATCATTTCTTTAAATCACCTTTTCCCCTTTTTAATTCCTTTTTACTTTTTTTTAATTTATTCAAATAAAAAAACTTATATTTCTACATAATATAAAGTCTTTTTTTTATAAAAAAATTACGATTTTTTTACCCAAATATCATCATTCATGACATTTATAACATTTTCTTAAGTCACTTCTCTTCCTTTCTTTATTCTTTTTTTATTATTTATTTATTCAATTCAAGAAATTTATATCTCTATTTAAGTATAAAAGACTTTCTTTTATCTTTTTTATTTATGTTTTCCTTCTTTATTTACTTTTAAAGTTTCACCTCCATAACTTATATCTATTAAACTTCTATTTTTAATAATATAATTAATTGTATGACTTTTAAGTTTTCATATTCATAACTCCCAACTATTAAATTATAAAATTTAAGATACTTTATGATATTTCTCCATTTTTGTCAATATAAATTCACAAGTTTTTTGTTTCATGAAATTTCAACTCAAGATATTTTTTTATATTTCATTGTTCTTTGTAGTATTATTCTATTGTCAAATTCATGTGTTACCTTAACACGATGAAGAAAACTCTTGAATGTTGATTATTTGACAAAAAAGATGTCGGGCAAGAGCTCAAAAAAGTGGACACTTATTTTGTATTCTTATTTAATTTTTATCTATTTTCTTATGATAAGATTCTAAGGAAGATGTGTGTTTGTGTTTGTGTTTTCTCCATGTAACTTCTTTAGTTTGAATTTGTATAATTTTTCATTATTGCAAGTTTGTATTTTTGTTTAGATGCAAATTAGTCACTGTAACTTTGTGTGTAATAATACTAAGTACTAACCAATGTTCAATAATATTATAGTACAAAAAATTATTTATCTTTTTTTTAAAGATTCCTCTATTTTGTCCATATAAAATCATAATTTTTTATTTCATGAAACTCCTACTCAATATTATCTTTTTTATTTCACATTTGAAGTCGTGTTTTCCATGATTTGATATTGTAATAAAAGTAGACTCAATAAAGATGACTCTTAGATGTTGATCAGTTAGTCAGAGGAAGTGTTAACAAGAGCTCAAAAATTGTGCATTTATTCATTAAATTTTTTAAAATAAATCTATTTTCTTATGATTAAGGTCCTAATGAAGGTATGTGCATTGTGTTCTTTCAATGTAATTTCTTAAGTTTTGAAGTTAAGAGCATTTTGTTTGTACATTCGTTAGACTGAAATTAATTATTGTAACTTTGTCTTATGCTAATTACTATCAAGGTTCAAACATTATTGTTGATAGATTAAAAAATTTAAATATATATCAAATATTAAAATACGACTTTTTTTATGATACTTTTTTTACGGTACAAAGAACCATTTATGTTTTTTATGATTAACATCCTAAGAAATATGTGTTTTTGTTACTATAAAAATTACTATTAAGTAGGATAGATGAAGGAAAAGAGAAAAAGAAGAAAAAAATTAATAAAATATAAAACAAATACTACAATAAAGGATAGAGGCAAAATAAAAAATATTAATATTTATTTAGATAATGATGAAAAATAAGAGGAAAAATAACAATAATGAGTTGAATAAAATGGACACCTCTCTTTGGCCAAGAATTTTATTTGTTTATTTATTTATTTATTTATTTATTTTCACTATAATTCTATTTATTGTTATTATTATTATAATAATCAAAAGAATTGTGTTAATGATTATTCCTGCATTTATTTTTATTCTTTATTGTAAAAAATCTAAATGTCTATAAATAAAGACATTGTAAGAATATTTAGAAATGATCACATTAGAGTTTGAAAAATTGTGCATTAATTTCATTTCTTTTCTTCTTCTTTTTCTTCATAATTTAGATAATAAGAATGGTATTGCATTATCTATTTATTTATATTCTCTCCACAATTTTATTTGTTTTATATTTTTCACGATTTTATTTATTATTATAAATTTGTAATTTTTTTGGTCCAAAATAACAACTTATGATTTTGTTGGAAGTCATATAACTACTGATCAAATATTTTTCTTTGTAAAATCACTTATACATCGGGATATATATAATATATATGCACATATTATAAATATTTCTTCTATCTATATTATATTTTAATAAAATTGTTGATATCTTATTATCTTTTAAACCGCGCGAAACGCGGATACGTTTCCTACTGATTATTATCTTTTAATCAGATCTTGTCCGCCTGAACTGTTTTTTTGGGCAAATTTATTGTTGAGAATATTTTGGGCTTTGGCCCAACACCTGTCCTAATTCTTAATGGGCCCTACTGAAATTAAAGGAAAAATTAGTAAACAAGTCAAAATTCCTAACATAATTATTAAAGAGCAACTTTCACATATAACAAACATAAAATTCATATTTGTATGTTATAGCAAAGTTTGCATAATTGCGCTCCATAGCAAACATATATATGTATAATTCGCTATACATATACAAAAAAACAGTTGTATAATTCGCTATACATATACAAAAAAAGCAGTTGTATAATTCGATATACATATACAAAAGAAAACAGTTGTATACAAAAGATCAATTGTATAATATGTGTATGTATAAAACGAGAAAGAGAGAAAGGAAAAAGAAAATTGGGCAGAAAAATATTTATTTTGTATAATTATAAGTGTATAGGACAAAGATATATGTATTTGCACGTGTATATACAATTTTCTCTCTCTTTATACAAACAGAAGCACAATTTATACATTTCGTTTATGTTTGTATAAGCGAGAGAGGCGAGCGAGATTTGGGAGAGTGGCGAGCGAGATCTAGGAGAGGGGAGAGAGGGGAACGAAAATATATGTATATATACAATTTCCTCTCGCTTTATACAAACACAAACGCATTTTATACATTTGTGTTTGTATAAAAGCGAGAGAGGCGAGCGAGACTGCCACCAAAGGAGAGTGGCGAGCGAGATTCCACCAGGGAGAGTGGCGAAAATAGCAATAGTTTGCTATAGGGTACAATTAAATCAAAGTATATTTATAGCATTTAATTTGAATTAATAGTTTGCTATTATATACAATTTTCCCATTATTAATAACATCTATACTTTAAAATAATCATTAAAAATATCAATATTTAAGCAAATATAATGTATCTTAATTGAGTAACTTTCACATATAGCAAACATAAAAATTACATTTGTATGTTATAGTTATAGTTTGCATAATTGCGCTCCATAGCAAATTTTTTGGTTGTTATGGAGCTTTTGATTTGTATAATTCGCTAGAAACATCCAGCTTTATACAAATTATTCAGTTTTGTATAAATTTATTTATACATTGTAATTTATATAATAAGAGCTGTATTTTTATAATTATAAGTGTATAGGACAAAAATATATGTTTGTATATAAACTTTTCTCTCGCTTTATACAAACACATTTTATACCGAAATGTATAAAATGATTTATTGTATACCGAAAATGGCTAATTGTATACCGAATCAAATGGCAAAAAAATGAGATGTTTGCTGCGAATTACAATTAAAATAAACTATGACTATAACATTTAATTTGAATTAATAGTTTGTTATTTCATACAATTTTCCCATCTTAATATAAGTTATTTACCCACTTTTCTCTCTCAAAATTTTTACCCACATTTTATCCTCTCTCTCACAGATTTTTTCCCCTTACACATACGTTTTGCAACAATTCTCTTTCATATTTTTTTTTAAAAATAAAATAAAATTTTCTCTCATCTAATTTCCTCTTCCAATTGTTCTTCATTTTTCATCTTCCGCTTCTCTCTCTTCCGTAGCTTTCATTTTTTTTCACAAATTCATGATTTGTTTTCGTGTTTGAGGTTTTGTAGATTGTAGTAATCTACATTGACATTCATACATTATATATTGTTTGATTTTTTATACATTCATATTTAATAATTTTGAAATTTTGCTTATAGGGTTACAAATGCACAAGTAAATACGATTTGGATTTGGATTTGGTGAACAAAAAATCAAAAAAAAAAAAGAAACATAGCCGACGAAGAAGAAGAAGATTGCGAAAATTGTATTCATACCAGAATTGTATTCATATTAATTTTTTGTTTGTTAATTGTTTTCTTTTACTCAACATTTGTATTTTTATTAAGAATACGGATTCAGATTTGAATTTGGTAAACAAAAAATCAAATAAAAGGAACATAGAAGAAGAAGAAGAAGAAGAAGAAGAAGAAGAAGAAGAAGAAGAAGAAAGAGTGAGTCAGAGAAGAATGTTGCAAAAATTGTATTCATACTAGAATTCTATTCATATTAATTTTTGTTTGTTAATTATTTTCTTTTACTCAACATTTGTATTTTTATTAAGAACATTGTATTTCTTTTTCAGTTTGTAGTCATTCCAATAGGTATGCCAAACGGTTTTGTATTTTCTAAGCATAGATGTATCCTATTTTTTTCACAATCAATTTGTATTTTTTTTTTAGAATATTGTATCATTCCTCAATAGATTGTATATTTCCACTATGTATGTTCCCCCCCCCCCCCCATAATCTTGTATCCCTATTTCTTTCACAATCAATTTGTATTTTTTTAGAATGTTGTATCATTTCTCAACAGATTGTATTGTTTTCACTGTGTAGCTAATTTTTTTTTCAGAATCTTGTATCCTTTCATAAATCACATTCATATGTAATGATTAGATTATATTGGGATACAATCAGTAATATTTTTGTAATACAAATAAAAGAAAAATATATTTGACAGTCATATCTAGGATACAATTTTTAGTTTTCATTATGAAAGTAAAATACCAATTTTAATTTGAATGGTAAAGTGAGCATATAAAGTGTAAAAATTATGGCTATACAATTACTGATACGAATTTTAAGTGATATGTTCTTTTTTAAAAAAAATAATAAATTCTCCCCTGATTTTCTCCTTTCTGTTATTAAATAATTGTATTCTTGCAAATCAAACGAATAAAAAAATACATAAATCAGATACATAACAAACTAAAATATTGACATTTTAAATAAATATTGAAAGTGTGGCTAAGGGGTCCTGTTAAATATCAAAATATTGACATTTTGAAAATTTCCAAAAAATAAATGGGTCTCTTTTCGCCCATTTGAACGGTTGTCTGCTAATAAATTGTGTTCATCCAAACACTTTGACAATGTGTGTTTGGAAAAAACGAAAATATTTTCTCAAAAGAAATTGATTTCTTACTTATTTTTTAGTGTTTGGACAGTAAAAAAAATATTATCTCAAAAAAAATTTATATATAATTTAGCAAAGGGGTGCGAGTAGGTGAGGGGTGCGAGTAGGTGGGGAGTGGAGGCTCGAGGTAGGATGGTCAAGCAGGGATTGGAGTCGGTGGCTGGGATGATACAATAAACATACAATATTACTTATAAAACTTGTTTTTCCTACCTTTCATTAAAGAAGTCATTTTTTTCATTTTTATATAAAAAAATTTTTAAGAAAAGAATATTTCCTTCGTACCAAACACACAAATTACGAATTTATTTGAGATTTTTTTTTCTTGGAGACTTTCTGGGAAGATTTAGTTGAACTAGAAAACACGTTCAATAGGTTCCTTGTTAGTATCAGCCCAATATTAGGGGTATAAAATCGAATCGAAAATCGAAAATCGAATCAAACCGCAAGTCGAGTCAAATAAAAAAAAAACGACTAATGATTTGGTTTGACTTGATTTGATATTGAAAAAAAAGATCGGACTATACTTGAGATGATTTGACTTTAACTAAAAAAAAAATCAACCCGAGTGTAACATCCCGGTGTGTACGTTGTCCTTTACTCCGTACCAAAGGCTTACGAGTCCAAATTTAAGAGTCTTATTGTGACACTTCTCATATTCAAAAATATCGATTTTAAATTAATATTTATATAAATATATATTGTTATGTACTTTCTAAAATGTCTCAAATATTTACTTAAAATTTTGTTGTTGCGATATATTCATGTACATATTTATTTTATAAGTTTTGTGTAATATTAATATTTTAGTGGAGATAGTAAATCTTGTTATAGTGATACATTATTAGTATTATATGAGGTAGATTTATTCAAAATAATTTTCTATTAATTGTGAAAGATCTTTTCTCTGTGTTGCCACCTCAACTTCACGTGGAAGTAAGTGAGCTGGACACATGTTTTGCAGCTTATATGTTGCTGCCACTCGCCAAAATTACGGTAATATTTGTAGTATATACTAGGGGCGTGTTTGGTATGAAGAAAAGTATTTTCCCTGGAAAATGATTTTTAATTTTCTCATATTTGGTTGGATTAAAAGTTTTGAAAAATGTTTTTCAAATCAACTCATTCACCTCAAATTTTAAGGAAAATGACTTTCCTTCAAAAATTAAAGAAACCATTTTTCAAAACTCTCATCCAACTTTAAAGTACAATTTTTTTTTAAAAATAAATAAATTTAAAGCTTATTTTTTAAAAATACTTTTAACTCCAATTTTTTATTTTTCACCCCATCCTCACCCCTACCCCCGCCAGCCGCCTACCACCCCCCTCTAAAAAAAAATTATAGTTTATTTTTAAAAAATAATTTCAATTTTCATGTTTTATTTTTCCACCACACTCTGGAGTCCCATCAGCCCCCCACCAGCCCTCCAAAAAGAGTATTTTAAAAAATATTTTTAATTTCAAAATTTTTATTTTTTACCCCATCTCACCCCTACCCCAAATGATCTTCCTTTCTTCATTTTTTGTAGCTTTGTTCATAATTCTATGCACCAATTTTGCCTTTGACTCTTAGTTTATTTTATTATTTTTAAGCTCCTTTTAATTTCTTCCTTTGGAATTCTTCAAACACTATGTGCCACATTCAACAAATATCAAAAGAATTTTTGTAAAGAAAATTGGGTGCTATATTTTATGAAGAAAGCTCACATGAACTAAAAGCATTGAATCCAAATGTTTACACTATTAATTGAAAGTTTTTTTTTTAATGGATAAGGAGCAGGCGCACCATAGTACTCTTTTATTAAAATCATATTTTATTTATCTATCCAAAGTATGATATACTTCCTCCAATCCTTTTTAGTTGTAATGTTGTCCTTTTTAAAAAAAAATCAATTTGATTAATTTTCAAAATTACTACTTCTTTCGTTTAAAAATAAATGATCTCCTTTTCTTTTTAGTTTTTTTAAAAAAGAATGATTTTTTTTTTTGGTAATATTTTAATTTCAACTTTCCACGTGGCATGTTTAAGGCCACAAGATTAAAAAACAATTTTATACATTTGACATAATTTTAATTTAGGACCACAAGATTCAAAATTCTTTTTTATTTTCTTAAACTTCGTATCAAGTCAAACTAGGTCATTCTTTGTGAAACGAAGGGAGTATAAATTGCATGTATATCAATATGATAAAAAATACAACGTAATATATTAGTCAATGACTCAAAGTTTAATCGTTTAACTATGAAAAGAAAATCATGACAACTAAAAGTAGACGAATAAAGTACTATGTCATTCTTTCACCGTAATATTACGGCAAACACACTTAATTGTAGATTTATTTGAGATTTTCCTTTGAAGTTTTAGCTGAACTAGAAAACACGCCATTAGATTCCTTGTTAGTTCCAGTCCAACACATACCTTAGCCCAACACTATTTATTTTATCAACTCATACTTATTCCCAACACATAAATAGTAAAAGCGTACGACTAAACGAATATTCGATTTGAACGCTGCTATTTAATTTATATAGTCTTTTTAATATATTCTTCACATTATTACTCATTTCAAATAATTTCAGATATGATATTTGAAATTAGTTTTGACAAATCTAACTTCAAACGCAATATTTAAAAATTATATGATTAAAATTTAGTTATTTTTATCAAACTTAAGTTATTCTATTCGAAGTTCATACACATATAACTAACATCAAAGCAATGCAAAAATACTTAAACTACTTTTTACAATATTAATTATAAATATTAATATATTCTCAAATAATATATATCTTAAATACCTAATTTAGTATAAGTATCATTTATAAAGGCTTTTGTAGTAACTTTAAATTCTAGATAATTATTTTTATTTTAAAATTTTAATTTACCATGTGGCCTGTGGGTGATATTTAATGATTTGCTGCTTAATATGTATTGCAATGAAATCGGAAAGTTGACTCAATCGTGCCCATGTTCACTTAATTGATTTCAAAGTGCCTACATAATTTGCGGATCACTGAATTTATTATTGTTAGCTCGAAGTTACGTAATCAATAACAAATATTTTGTAATTCGTGATTTAGAGTTATCGAATTTTAACTTAATAATATAAGTAAATATGAAATATTTTAAAAAAAATAGATATAAAATTTGAATTTGATTCAAACGAATTCTGCACTTTAGCTTCACCCTAATTTAATGCATATACAACCAAAATATAAAATGTATAGATAAACTAAAATTACGCTCATTTTAAACCCACTAAATTGCACTCCCTCCATCATATTTTAATGAGACAAGTGTCAAAAACACACCTAAACTATTCCCCTTTTTTGAGTTTCATATCTTAACTACTGAGAGTGTGAATTTCATACATAAACTACCACTTATCAGTTTGAGAAAAATTATTATCCCCAATTTTATTTTATTTTATAAAATAATTAAAATGTAAAATTCTTTTCTTACAAAGAAAATAATTCTACCATATCCACCTAACCTTCCACTTCCAATTTTTTGTTTCTTGTTTTGTGTTAGATATACATATCGAAAATATTTTTTACTTACCGCCACAAGACTTTTTTTAAAATATAATTTTTATTTATGTTATATTTGGTACATAAATAGGAAAAATATTCTAAAAATATATATACATATCTAACACAAAAAGAAAAATGTAAATAAATAAATAAATTAGGAGGGGAGGGTTAAATGGGATGTGATAGAGTTTTTTTTAAAATAAAGTAATATCAAATTTTGGGGGGGAATGAGTGGGTGGTTTTGGGGAGGGTGAAATACGAATTTTTAAAAATAATATAAAGTTGGCATTCTTGTTTTATTTTATCTCTTCCATGTGGGTGATCTTTAATGAGTTCTACTTAATTTGAATTGCAATGAAATCGAAAAGTTGACTTTGAATACAATATTTGATCGACTCAATCGTCCCCGTGTTAATTGATTTCAAAGTGCCTACATAATTTGTGGATCACTTAATTTATTATTGTTGGCTCAAAGTTACGTAATCAGTGACAAATATTTTGGAATTCGTGATTTCAAGTTATTGAATTCTAACCAAATAAATTCTGCAGAGCTACACCGTAATGTATATGTCGAATTCAAATAGAAATCATGAAGAACAACATTTCTCCATTGATGAACATGAAGCTGAGCTTCGAAGCAAAAACAGAGAATGGAGTTTGTGAAACTGAAAAATGAAAATTGTATTGCTTTAGATGATCACACACTATATATATATATATATATATATATATATACAATAAGAACTGGGAATCTTCTAGAAAACTTGACTAACTAACTTTAACGGAAAGCTAAGCTAACTAGCAAACGGAAAGCTAACTAACTGATTACTGATGACTAATCTAATTTACACTTGTATAATCACAATTTATCTCAACACTCCCCCTCAAGTTGGAGGTGAGGAACTCACAACCAACTTGTGCAATATGCTGGAATGTTTGGTACTGGGCAGTGCCTTGGTCAAAACATCAGCAAGTTGACTCTCAGTTGGAATGTAGTGGAGTGTAATGAGCCCTTCTTGAAATTTCTCTCTAACAAAATGGCAGTCCACCTCAATGTGTTTTGTCCTCTCATGGAAAACATGATTCTTGGCTATGTGAACAGCTGCCTGGCTATCACAAAAAACAGTTATAGGCAAGTTGCATGTCAAGGTCAGCTCTGTCAATAATCTTTCCAGCCACACTATCTCTCCTACCACCTTTTTGATGGCTCTGTATGCTGCCTCTGCAGAGGACAAGGATATGGTTGTTTGCTTCTTAGATTTTCAGCTAATGGGACTGTCTCCCATCAGTACTGCATAACCACTTACTGATTTTCTTGTATCAGGGAATGCAGCCCAATCTGAGTCACAATAAGCTGTGATTGAACAGTCTGTATTGTTGGACAAGTGTATGCCCAAACATGGATCACCTTTTAAGTATCTTAGAACATGATATGCAGCCTTGAGATGTGGTTCTCTGGGATTTTGAAGGAATTGGCTAAGGTGCTGAACACTAAAGGCTATGTCCATTCTGGTATTAATCAAAAAAATTAGCTTCCCAACCAACTTTCTGTAGTGTGTGAGATTTTTCAGCAATGTACCCTCACCGGCTTTAAGTTTGACTGTGGACTCAAGGGGTGACAGGACAAGTGTATAATGTGAACAGTCAAATTCTTTCAATAGGTCCATAGTGAATTTTCTTTGAGAGATCAACACTCCAGAATCCTGGTATAAAATTTTCAAACCAAGAAAATATTAAAGTCTCCCCAAGTCCTTGATCTTAAACTCATTGTGAAGGTAGCTCTTTAAGGAAGTAATCTCTTCAACATCAGTACCTGTCAAGATGATATCATCAACATAAACAGCAACAAACACCAAAGAAAATCCAGTTTTCCTAAAAAATAGAGAGTAGTCACTCTCTGAATGAGAATAGCCTCTTGAACACAGAACTTGTGCAAGTTTATTATACCACTGTCTACTTGCTTGTTTCAGCCCATACAAAGATTTCTTGAGCTTACAAACCAAACATGTGCTTTCTGTCATGAGGCCTGGGGGTTTGTCCATATACACCTCTTCATGTAAGTCTCCATGAAGAAATGCATTATTTACATCTAGTTGATACAAATTCCATCCTTTCTTGATAGCCATACATATTAAAATTCTGACTGTAGTCATTTTAACTACTGGAGAAAATGTCTCATTATAATCAATCCCAGCCTGTTGAGTGTAACCTTTCACAACAAGCCTAGCCTTCAACCTTTCTATTGTGCCATCAGCCTTATGTTTGATTTTGTATATCCACCTGCACCCAATTGCCTTCTTCCCTATGGGCAGTTTGACAAGATCCCATGTGTTATTAGCATATAAGGCTTCAAACTCTGATGTCATTTTTGCCTGCCAAGTAGGGTCAAGTGATGCTTCTTCATATGAATATGGCTCAATGTCATGACAAAAACTCTTAACCATTTGTTGATTTTCTTGGTTGGAACTTGTGATGGACAGATTGAATGCAGGGAATGCAAGGTTAGATGATGAGGTTGAAGATTTGTGTTGGAAAGAAGGTAAGGTACAATCATATTCTTTAAGGTAGGCAGGAATGTTGTGTGGTCTACTGGATCTTCTAGGGTTAAGAGGTTGGCCTGGCTGTTGAGTAGTGGTAGTGTTTGAACAGCATGAGAGGTTTTGGTCAGTGTTTGGTTGTGAAGTGGGAGCCAATGAATGATCATTGTTTGGTGGTGGTGAAGGTTCATTGAAAGGTGCATGTGTAGGCAATTCATTTATAGTGACATAAAAAATGGCATCATTGTCCATCACAAGTACTTTGTTAAAAATGTCATTAGTGGAATTAGTGGGACTGAACACATTCAAATCAATATGTAAAGTTTGTAGCACAATATCAAAACTAGAATCAGATTTAGGTAAAGCAAAAGGAAAAATGTTTTCATAGAATTTTATATCCCTGGAAACATGTATTTTTGTGGTACTTAGGTCTAGAACTTTATATCCTTTTGTGTTGCATGGGTATCCAACAAAAATGTGAGGTGTGGACCTTGGATCAAATTTGTTACACACTCCCCCCAGTATTTGGTTGGAAGTTTGGACTGATAAAGTAGTGATCTAGCTACTTCTAAAAGGTGTTTGTATTTTCTTTCCACCACACCATTTTTTTGTGGTGTGTAGGGACAAGTTCTTTGGTGTATGATGCCTTTGGCTTTGAGGTAAGCATTTGTTTCATTGTTAGTGAATTCTGAACCATTGTCAGTCCTTATTGACTTGACAGTGGTTTTGAACTGGTTCTCAACAAGAGATATGAAGGATTGCATGGTTTGAAGGGTGTTGCTTTTGCAGCTCAAAAGGTATGTCCATGTTGATCTACTGTAGTCATCAACTATTGTTAGAAAATACTTGTAATTGTTGTGTGTGGGAACATGATAAGGTCCCCACAAATCTATATGAAGAAGGTCAGAAAGGTTGTTAGTAGAGATATTGGACTTAGTAGGAAATGAGAGCCTTGTTTGTCTAGCCATGGGGCAGACAATGCAGGTGAAGGGTTGTTTGGGTGAAAATTGTATGGGAATGTTAGAAATACCCTTAATTTTCACAAATGGTATATGTCCTAGCCTATTGTGCCACAAGTAATCAACATTGTTTCCATGAGACATGCAAGACATAATAGAGTTGTTTAGTGTAGAAGCAGTAACATTTGAAGCACAATTTTGAAGTACATTATCATTACTCAAACATGTGTCATTACAAGTGCTTACAGAAGTGTGATGAGAAAAACTACCAGAATTATTATTGCAAAAAGGTAGTAACAATGGGTGAAATAACAGAACAAGATGAACTAGATGCAATGACAAAAGTTGATCTAGTCGAAACAGAAGTAGAACATGAAGTGTGACATCTTGCACACAGAAAATAGAGTCCATTTTGTGCTCTACCAATCTCCAGAGGGCTCTTCTGTGAAGGGCCCTGCATCAAACAAGAGGAATCAGTGAAACTGACCAGTTCTTTTAGATGAGAAACCAAACAATGGACTGAAATTAGGTTGAACTTAAAACTAGGAACAAATAACACTTTATGCAAAGTCAGTGATGGATTTAAACATGCGTCACCAATTTCTGTCACTTTTACCTTGTAGCCATTTGGAAGTGTAATTAGGAATGGATATGGTAAAGGTCTGAGGTTTGTAAGTAGGGATTTTGTAAAGGTCATATGGTGTGTGGCTCCTGAGTCTATAATCCAGGAATCAACATTAAATTTTGAGCATTTGCAAGACAGATTGCCAATATAAGAAATTGAAGAATAACATGCCAAAATACCTGCAAAGTTGACAGCTCCACCATTGAAGTTACTTGCATCCTCATGTGCAGTGCTACTAGTATTAGTGCCTCCTTGAACTTGAATGTGATCCAATAGGTTCACAAGTTGGCTGAACTGCTGCTTGGTTAACATTGGATTTGACTGTTCATGCAACTTTCCTTTGCCTTTTCCCACATCATGACCTTTCTCAAAGGTATCTCCCAACATATCCTCAGAAAAACCACTTGCATTAGCTGCTGTTCCTGCATTTCTACCTTTGGTGAACTTAAAATCTAGAGGGAAACCATGAAGCCTATAACACTTGTCTCTGGTGTGGCCAGTCCTTTTACAGTAATCACAAAAGAGATTTGACTTGTTTGAGGGCCTGCTGGTGCCCACATTGTTTTTATGAGGAGTATAGTTGGTTCTGAAACCAGAACTGGTGCTAGCAGCATTCACATGAAAAGAGCTTAAGTCCATATGAGGTTTGTTATGAGGTTTGACTTCCCTTTGTCTCTCTTCCTGAACAAGGATAGAAAAAGCTTGGGCCATAGTAGGTAGTGGGTTCATCATCAATATGCTTCCTCTCACAATAGTATATACCTCATTTAGTCCCATGAGGAACTGAATTAGTCTCCTGTCAAGTTCAGCTTTGTGCATCTTCGACTTTCCACCACATATGCACAAACATGTGCATTGTGAATTGGTGTCCAAAGTGCTAAGCTCTTCCCACAACTTCTTTATCCTGGTGTAGTACCCAGCTATATCGAGATTCCCCTGACTAAGATCACTGAGTTCACGGTGTAGCTGATATAATTTCGCTCCATTTAGTTGATCATACCTCTCCTCCAATTCACCCCAAAGTTCTTTTGCATTATCATCATACTGCAGACTATCCTTGAGATCCTTAGACAGAGAATTCAAAATCCAAGACGTGACCATATCGTCACATCTTTCCCATTGAGCAAAAACAGGTGAATCAAGAGGTGACTTCAACACCTTGCCGTTTATGAACCCAGTTTTATTTTTCACAGACAGTCCTCGAAGAACATCTCGTCTCCATGAACAATACCCAGATCCATCGAAAAGGATTGGAACAATTGTGGATCCAGCACTTTCATATGGATGAACATAGAACACACTAGTCAGATCTATAGGAACTTGAGTGGGTAGTTGATTTCCAGTAGAGGTCCCTTCCTGAACACCATTTGATTCCATAATGTTCCCAAAAATGAGTAATCGACGACGCAGGAAAAAGAAAGAGGAAAAGGAGTCGCGGAAGATGAAGAAGAAGGCCTTACGGCTCTGAAACCATGTCAAATTCAAATAGAAATCATGAAGAACAACATTTCTCCATTGATGAACATAAAGCTGAGCTTCGAAGCAAAAACAGAGAATGGAGTTTGTGAAACTGAAAAATGAAAATTGTATTGCTTTAGATGATCACACTATATATATATACAATAAGAACTGGGAATCTTCTAGAAAACTTGACTAACTAACTTTAACGGAAAGCTAACTAACTAACGGAAAGCTAAGCTAACTAGCAAACGGAAAGCTAACTAACAAACGGAAAGCTAAGCTAACTGATGACTAATCTAATTTACACTTGTATAATCACAATTTATCTCAACAATATATACCACCAAGATATAAAATGTATAGATAAACTGAAATCATGCTCATTTTAATCCCACTAAATTGCACTCCCTCCATCTTATTTTAATTGATTGATGTTGTTTGCCTCGATACAAAGTGATATTTTTTAACGACGGACTAAAAATATTTACATAAATGTGTTTTTTAACTTGATCTCAGTTAGCATCTATGCACTCTTAATTTGAACATGTACAAGTAGATACTTAAACTTGTTTAAACAAATAGACACATGCATTCAGACACATGTATTCTACCTGTGGGATGCAACAATGTAGGCACGAATTGCTCGTTGCCTGGATGGCGTGCCTACTATAAGTATTGAATTTTACCATAGCTTCCCATCTACATCAAACTCAAAGGAAAGATGGCAGTATCAAGTTGTGTATCTTTGGCTGAAATGATTATTAAGCCCGATTCTCCTACCCCTTCTTCACGTAGGCGTTACAATCTTTGTCTAATTGATCAAATCATGGTCCCAGTCTACATGCCAATTGTAGTCTTTTATCCTTTCTCCTCTAAAACACCACAACAAGTATCCAACATTATTATTTCAGATATATGGTATTTGAAATTAGTTTTGACAAATCTAACTTCAAACGCAATATTTAAAATTTTATATAATTGAAGTTTAATTATTTTTATCAAACTTATGTTATTCTATCCGAAGTTCATACACGTATAACTAACATCACAGCAATACAAAAATAATTAAACTATTTTTTACAATATTAATTATAAATATATATTTATTAATTAATATATTCTCAAATAATATATATCTTAGATACCTAATTTAGTATTATTTATAAAGGCTTTTGTCTATCATATAGTAACTTTAAATTCTACCAACTCCACCTAGCTTTCTGCATCCAAATTTTCTTCTTCTTTTGTGTTAGATATATACATATAGAAAATATATTTACTTGCTGCCACAAGATATTTTTTAAAATATAATTTTTATTTATGTTATATTCGGTACATAAGTAGAAAAAAATTCCTAAAAATATATGTACATATCTAAAACAAAATGGGAAAAATGTAAATAAATAAATAAATAAACATATTAGAAGTGGATGGTTAAATAGGATGTGATAGAATTTTATTTTAAAAAATAAAATAATATCAATTTTGGGGGGTGGGGGGATGGGGAGAGGATGTAGAAATATTTTATAAAAGATTTTTTATTTTTTTTTAAAAAAAGGACGGTGGATGGAAGGGGAGAGGGGCGTAGGTGATGGAGTGGGGTAGGAAAAACAATTTAAAATTTATTTTTTCAAAAAATAATATTTTTTTGGGGATAGTAATACTTTAATCTTTAAATTTTAATTAATATTAATAGTTTATTATTTAAGTTTTGTCAAGAAGGAATATTTTATTCAAGTGGAGGGTGCACTACACACACCACTGATGCATGTTTCTCAAACTAATAAGTGATAGTTTAGATTTGAAACTGACACTCTCACTAATTTAGGTATGAAACTCAAAAAAGGGGATAACTTAGGGTTTTTATTTTTTACACTTATCTCTATTTTAATTGATGTTTTTTTACTCGATACAAAGTGTAAAAAAAAAATAAAAAAATTGTAATTTGTTGTTTAAAATAATTATAGATAATTTATGGTTATAAATTATTTAAAGATAAAAATTAAAATGTTAAAGTAAAATTATTTCAAAATATAGAAAAGTGATAGTTTATGACGATGGACTAAAAATAGTTACATAAATGTGTTCTTTAACTTGATTTCAGTTAACATCTATGCTCTCTAAATTTGAGCATGTATTAATAGACATTTAAACTTGTTTAAATAAATAGACACATATATTCTACATAGCATAATACACGTGGTATGCAAACAACGTAGGCATGAATTGCTCGTTACCTGGATGGCGTGCTCGTTGCCTGGATGGCGTGCTCGTTGCCTGGATGTCCTGCCTACTATAAGTATTGAATTTTACCTTCTACATCAAACTCAAAGGAAAGATGGCAGCATCAAGTTGTGTGTCTTTGGCTGAAATGATTATTAAGCCTGATTCTCCTACCCCTTCTTCACTTAGGCGTTACAATCTTTGTCAAATTGATCAAATCATGGTTCCAGTCTACATGCCAATTGTAGCCTTTTATCCTTTTTTCACCTCAAAAACACCACAACAAGTATCCAACATTCTTGAAAATTCACTATCCAAAGTTTTATCCTCTTACTATCCATTTGCTGGAACACTAAGAGATAACAACACTTTTGTTGATTGCAACGACAGGGGAGCCAAATTTATGAATGTTCGATACGATTGTCCAATGTCTGAAATCGTCAATCTTCCGGACACTGGCCCTGAATATCTACCTTTTGCTAAAGGTATGCCTTGGGGTTCAACTCCAGATGACGAAAGTTTACTTGTTGTTCAATTAAGCCATTTTAATTGCGGAGGATTAGCTATAAGTGTTAGGCTATCACACAAAATTGCTGATGGATGCACACTCTGCAATTTTATTAGTGATTGGGCTTCCATAGCTCGTGATGAGAACGCGAATATACCTTCCCCTCAAATGATTGGATCGTCCATATTTCCGCCATCCACTGAAATGCCATCCACTGGCATTCACATGGATACTAACGTTGATTATGAATTTTACAATTTACCCGTTAGTAAAAAAAGGTACCTATTTTCCAATTCGAAACTTGAGATGCTGAAAAGTCAAGTGACAGGGGTGCAAAATCCTAGCCGACTTGAAGTGTTGTTTGCACTAATTTACAAGTGCGCTGCAACAGCAGCTCGAGCAAACTCGAGCTGCTTTAAACCATCCGTATTGGAAGTAGCTGTGAATTTACGTCCAATATTGGATCCACCAGTAGCAACACGCACAATAGGGAATATTGTTAGTTTTATCAAAGTAGAAACAATGAGTGAGGATGAAATGACAATCGCCAGAGTGGTTCGCGAGATAAGAAAAGCTAAAGATGAAGTGAGGAAGGAGGGGTATGTGGAGGAGAAGAAGCTAGTGTCCCTTTGGTCTGAGTGGATATATTCGATGGGTAAAGAAATTGAATTGTATCGAAGTAGCAGTGTTTGCAATTATCCATTGAATAATTTGGATTTTGGATGGGGAAAACCAAGCAGGGTAACAATTCCAGTATATGGGATTGCAAACACCTGCATGTTTATGGATAATCTAAGTGGAGATGGGATTGAGGCAATTATTGCACTACCAGAAAAAGACGTGACTCAATTTGAGAATAGCAAAGAGCTCCTCCAGTTTGCTTCTCCAATTAAGTATCTTAATTAAACCAGTTAATTTGTCCACGCGAATCAATAAAGCGTTTGATTAGTAGTTAGTCGACTACTAATTACTAATCGGCAATTATTGCGTTATCAAAATAAGACGTGACTCAATTTGAGAATAGCAAAGAGCTCCTCCAATTACGTATCTTAATTAAATAGTACAACTCATGAATATGAAATCGCCTTTACGATGAGAATTAGAAATAATAAGAAGATAAAACGTAACTGTTTTACAAATAGAATCATGTGGTTCAACCTCATTGCTGCTTTCATGGCTCCCATTGTGATTCCCCTTTGCAGTTAATACCTTCACATCCTATATATCATATTTGACAAAAAGAAAGAAAAGAAGTCAAAGTAATGATATATATGGATTAATATCACATAAAGTTGCTGAACTTTTGTAACGTCATGATGAATGGTTTGGGCAACTTACATGAATTTCATTAGTTTAGGAGTTAATTACTTAGATACATTTTAGTTTGCAATATTATGAACCTTATCAGATTTTGGTGCCTCTAGATACGTCTAAATACATAAGGTCAAATTTAGGTGTAATTTGTTCTAGATATATTATATCCAAGTGGATTCGCATGCATCTAAGATACATAGTAAATCTTGCTCGCCTCCCTCACCTCTCTCCCATCTCGCTCGCCACTCTCTCATGTATCTAGTATCCCAGATACATGCAAATCACACTAGATACACTTTAGATCGAGTTTTATTGACTCAGGGGAAGGTATGAGATATTCTTGAATCGCAGGGTTATAATACTGTTGCTTTTATCAACTTACACTTGAATTAAATTAGTTTTAAACAAATTAAAATAGTTAATTATGCCTATGGTCCGCTTGAATTGTTGGATTTTTATGTGACGTCAAGACACATAAATGCAATATCGATTTGTGCATCACACCTAAACATTGAGTCTACTCATTTGTTGAATCAAGTTTATTATTTTATCAAAAGCATTCAGATCACGACGCATAAATGCGGCCTTCTCATTTTATTTATATGTTCTTATGAGAGAAGCAAAGTTATAACCTTAAATGATATCTAAGTACCTCAGGGCATTCCTCGAAAAACACAAACTCCCAATGTCTCAATTTATGTGACACATTTTGAATTTTTAAATTCAAACAAGTATATTTTTTATCGTAAATTTTTCATATATCTTTTAAATATTTTGAACTGTCAATTATTGTGACTTATAGTACCTTTTACGTAGTTTACAAATATATAAATCTCATTTTTAAAAATTTGAAAATTCTATGAGCAAATTCTCGATCAAACTTAAACTGTTTGACTCTCGAAAAATGAAATATCTCACATAAATTGAGATAGAACGAGTACATAATAATTAAAATTCGGTAAAAGCCAAAAACTTCAGGCGCACGCAATTGCATAAGACTAGATCGGATATTCATACGAAACAGAGTAAATAAAATGAAATTAATGGTACTATTTGAGATGGTTGTGTAAAACTATTTGATGAGTTGAATACATTCAATTGCTTATTTCATCTTATAGTACATGATGTTTAACAAATAAACTCGAAAATAGCTACAAGGAGGCTAATACCTAGCTAGAAAACGGCGTAGCTAATATTTTCTTGGAATAGCTTCTAGCAAATCATGAATCATGATCATAACTAGGGGTAGAGCTGTCAATATGGGCTAGCCCACCCCATCCGGGCTAACCCATACAGGCTTTGACATTTTACGGGTTAGACCGGGCTAGCCCATTTTTGGTGTGGGCCAGAAAACGGTCGGCCCAGCCCACAAGTACGTGGGTTACAGGCTTGTCGGACCAGCCCACTTTATTTTTATTTTTTTTATAATTATTAAAATAAATTATAAATTATAATTTAAAAGTATTATCATAAATATCGACAAAACAATATTACATGGTGTTAATGTTACTACTTGTTAATCAAATCCACAAATAAAATTATCTTTATAATATTTATTAAGTTTTTTTCAAATAAAAGTATAAATATCTAA